>PQWD01005877.1:0-47325 GCA_019425675.1 Leucinodes orbonalis | reverse complement strand
AAAGAAAAGATGTAAGGATATATTTACGATTTTTCCACAAGCCGGACAGATCCCCGGGCGTTGTAATTTGACGCGGACAGGGAAATTAAATGGCCTGTATCCCCAAATCCTCGCGATCCTACTTGCAACACCTTTTAGTCCTCTTTAGAACCCTGTGTTTTTAGGCTGTAAGCTTCTGCGGCACGTGCCACGAAGCTCTCAAGCCATAGTGGGCAATGACCAAGAGTTATGGTAATATGCTAATGTTAGCCGTTACGTTGTGAATACTAGCTTATAGACATACAGAAGGGTATGCTTAGATGTTTTATGTAAGATCCTGAGATTACCAGCAATACCGGTGTCGTTTCCACGCATTATCTACAATGCTCGTATGTCAAACATTTGCATGTCCCATGAATATGTATGCGTTGTGATTTATGCAATCACTATGCGAATATTATGGCGTGTACACGGAAATGAAAGACAATTGTTATGGTTGTCGACGGTATAAAAACAATTGTGTAATGTATTGATTGTGTTATTTAAGGAAGTTTCACCAGTGATTTTATTTACCATTTACGCTGTTTTCGTTGTGAACTTATATTGGTAATAGGACGGAAACATAGATTTTAACATCTCAGTCTTCTCAACTTCAGTCAGCTATAGAAAACCAATATTTTTGTAACCAATCCTTCAAAAGTATGCACAATAAATTCCTTATTGAAAATCCATTAGTGAAATTTGAATAACACAACTGATATAAATATGATATTCTGTATATATAAAGGTGGATACGCCATCCGTGCATCATAAATGAACCGCCGAAGAGAGTACAGTTTGTACTCTTTTGTTAAGGTAAATGTACGCTCATTCGAAATATGTGTGTGTTTTTGTGAGCATATCACGAATCTTTACTTATTTACGTCATTGATTATGAATCAGTAAATTTACACACACTAACATTTTACAGTTAAAAGATTTTGCCTACCTTACGTACATAATATGTACTTCTAAAAAGCTTTCATTCTTCGGTACATATTGTTTATTAAACAAAGCTTCTAATATTGCGATTCATGGTAACTGTATTTATACAAACTGCAATGTGGTTTTCCATTCGCGATATTTCACCAAAAGCTTTGTTTTACTTATATTATAAGAACATTTCGCCACAATTGAAAGCTTCGCAATTTATTTCAGTGTTGCTGTTTATAAAAAAATGAAAGAGATGTTTTATTCTGGGCAAAATATTAGTGTTTACAAGTGTTTGGACTAGTACTAAACTAGACTGAAATTTCTTGTAGCAATGAATAAATAAAAACTTGGATTATTTGTACGTAATTTTTATAAAATATACAGTAAATAATGATATAAACGAAATTGAACTGAACCAATTAATTAATACAATAATAATAGCGTCATTTTTGTCTGGCATTGATCTTCTTTTTACTTTTTAATAGTGTTCTATGAATTCTATTCGGCCAGTACGAAATAAGCACGAAGAAGTTTGAACAACAAGTTTAATCAAAAACATAAAAAAGGTATAATTCATTACCATTCAAAGAATGCCATGGCGCTGGTCTTCCGTGGTTACCATCATAAAGATGATAATAATTTATACTATGTCCATTACTCGAATCGGATAATTGTCTAAATATGGTGACAGTCCTTTTGCAACTATCATCGAAAGGTAATTTTTTTAGTCGCAAAGTCCTGCTGCATTAAACCAGTAACAGGTGGCTGTTGGCTTGGATCTATTTTTTATTTACTAAGAATATTACTGACATATAAAAAGGAATAAAACTAATTAAATAATTTAAATCTTATTAATAACTGAATCTTAATGAGTAAAATAATTGTTACAATAATTAAGATTAATTTTTAAATACTGTAACTTGTCCAAAGTTTGTAGGTCGTAGTAAAACTCATTTCCATAAACACAGTATTTTCTTTTGTATAAATTATAATATTGTATTGTTCTTGTCTTTTAATGTGAGTTTTTGTGGTTAATTGAATGTATTTCCTCTATATATTTCCATCAAGTTAGACTCGACACTGAGTCGTCTAGGTAGGTACCACCGCAGTGCCAGATATCGTCCCATGAAATAGGAGTGGTAGATGCACTTTTGTGTTCAGAATGAGGGCACTGTAGTTAGTGAAATTACCCGGTATACGAGGCCTAACATCTGTTGTCTCTGGTTTCGGGCGCAGTGCGACATTGATGGAGAATAATAACTGCCAGTTGTTGGTCTCCTTTAATGCCGCTCTGTCATGGTCAACTCAAGCCTTGATCTTCACTTGAGTCCCTGGTTTCGGGCGCAATGCGGCGTTGACGGGGAATAATAACTCTATCAATTATTTATCTTGTTCAATGCCGCTCTGTCATAGGCGTATTACTTACCATCAGGTGAGCGTCATGACCGTCCTGTACACTATAACATAAAATAAAGAATAAATATCCACTGACGGTCACATAGCGCCATCTAGCACCATATTAAGCGAGAAGCTTGTAGTTAGGGTAGTTAAACAACTAATAAACATACTTATATACTTTGTTTTTGTGAATACATACATATTATACGAACAAACATCTAGACCATTACAAACAGACATCTTCATGCACACAAATGTTTGTACTGCCCGGGTATCGAACCCGGAACCCTTGGTGTAGTAGTCGACGTCTCTAAGTGGGTCGTCAAAAAAACGGTTTCTCGTGTCGGTTTGCGGAATCCCAATGGCTTTTTTGTTGATACCACCGATCGTTGTCAACAGGTTCTACGATGAGTGCAAAAGGAGGTACAACATCAAGTTATGGAAAACGTTCACAGACTGCTTCAACTGCTTACCGGTCGCGGCGATAGGTAAGTCGTGGTCTTTTTGACGTTTCTGTCTGTTTTTGCTTCAATACTCACTCATTTATTGCTAAACTATAATGTACATAAGATGTTACATTAAAAGTGAAACCAGTGTTATGGACCCTCTTGGCAGGCAATATAAGGACCAGGAGAGAGATATAACATTTTAAATAAGTAATTTTATTAAATATTATGTGTGTGTTCATGTGCGTAATGAAGGTTGCAGTCACAGACATCCGAATATACAATTAGACTGGACAAGCCGCCAAGTTTATAGGCAGTCCCAGTGTCGCAATTTCTTTTCGGTTCTTACATTTGAAAAGTTATTATATTTCTTGGTAAATTTACTGATTCATTGCGATGATGGCATGTTACAATTGCACAGGATGGCATTTTGAAAAAAAAACGGTTATTTCTTCTAATATTCGTGCGTCTTAACTCGTCTCACAGAGCGTAAACTGGCAGCCAGTGTATGCTCGTTGAGCTTACATTTGTTGCACTTAAAAACGCGGCTTGCAGTGGATGTTTTAATAGCAAAAGGAGTTTATAACTATCATCTATATTGTTACTTAGTGGAATTGAAAATATGGTTTTGAATTTTAAAGATAAGATACCTACTTATTTTTCTTGTCCTTTTGACTTTTTGACGCCTGACAGATGTCGTATATGCGCCTTATATGCAATCGGTATTAACAAAGAAAAGAAGATATTAGTATCTATTTACCCTTTCGAATCGTGTCTATGTAGGTTCTAAATTTAAGTTTATTTAAGATTTCTAGTTACTGAAAAGAAAAAAAACTAAATTTCTTTTGATTCATTTAGATTGTATTTATTTGAATCCTGCAGTTTACGCGTATTTTAATTATTTATTTTTATTATATTAGTATACCGCCACGGTCAGGTGTATCACTTAAACCATCAAGTGATCGTCTGTATACTTTAACATACAAAATACACTAATTTACTCGCAGTATTCTAAACATAACTAGTATTTAATTTATATTATCACTTCCTACATGTTAACACCTCTATAAAAGTTACAACTGCAACGGTTTATAGGTTGAACGTGACAATATAATGACAAGAAAGCAGTAATGTTTAATCTACATAGATAACACGTATATCAGGCCCACATTGCCCAGCGATAGCGACACCGTTATAGTAGGATTCGCGAAAGATGACCACAAATGGCGGCGTTTGCGCAAGATGAAGATTATTTTAATATTGCGAAAGGTCGCTGGTGGAGGCTGGATGGGAAACGCTGAGGACCGGGATATCTGGCGCAAAATGGGGGTGACCTATGTCCAGCAGTGGACTGCGATAGGTTGAAGAGTGAGAGAGATGTAATATTGAAACATTTCATGATCGTAATACAAAAAATTAAGTCGTGTCGCCGCCACCACACTTGTAAAGTTACCTACAAGTCATTTAGATAACTACTGCGTAGTGGTCATCTTTCGTGAATCCTACTATACCCATAAGCGGCGCGTGCTAACGCTATAGAACGACGCAGGCTCGGAGAAAGCTAGCTAGACTCGGTACTGTCGTCTAGGTAGGTATCACCGCAGTGCCAGATATCGTCCCGTGAATTAAGTCTTGCAGTTCTGTGTTTCGGTATTAGAGACCTAACATGTGTCGTCTCGCGTGATGGGCGCAGGGTAGGGTGAAAAAAATGATAACATTAATTTCCCTCAGTCATGATCAGAAAATTTAAGCTTTTAGGATATCTGATTCAGTTGATTAAACCTCCATTGGAGCGTTAAATATATAAAAGTTCCGATGCACAGCGAGTCCACTGAACAAATTAGTCCGTGTTTGATGAGGTGTAATCAACCTCGATAGAAAAAACCTAGGATGTTATTAGCTCAGAAACCTCGTATAGACATATATTATGTATGGGATTACTTATAATATTGTATAGCTATGTATAGACGTCATAACATATGTATTTACTAACCACATGCACAATCATTATTATATGTAAATGTTATTTGATTACAAATAATATTGTTTATTTTTGACCTCAAATGTTAAATTATAAGTAATGAAGTATTAAAAATCGCCCTATTCTATATATTTATTTTGAAACCGCGATCTAGCGTGACATGGGCAGTGGAGCGCCGGCCGGCACTTTATTCACTCTAGTTTCTAAACCAGTCCCGTGTCCATTATGTAATTTGACAGACGTTAACTGCAATAAATTATCAATATTTAGACAAAATTAAGCTGGTCCAAGTTTGTTAAATTTCACTAAAAAATAAAAAATAAAATAATATGTAGATAAATTAAAAATAATAATCTAAAAACACACAAATAAGGCTTGTCTAATGCTCTATATACCTCAATACTAAAATTGTATCATTATATTTTTTTTATACTAAATAATGGCCGTCAAAGACACCATACACCGCTCATAGGTGAAAACTTCAAAATGGCGTTACTCATTAAATATACTTCATATAATAAAAATATTTAGTATCTAGGTCGAGGGCATACATAGGTATAATTTCACTAAAAAATATCGAAAACGGAAACATTGACTTTTTTTGCCTGTCCGCTTGGCGTGGAATGCCCCATATGTTGTCTCGGGTGACGGGCGAAGTGCGGCATTGATGGAGGATAATAACTGTTTATCAGTTGTTGGTCATGGTCAGGCGTATCACTTACCATTAGGTGAGCGTCCTGACCGTCCTGTTCACTTTTATAATATAAAAAATACGTGAACGCGACATAAAAAATCAAAGCACGAGCACACTACTATGTCATTATGACACGTAGCGAGCAACGTGATTATGAATGACAATTTAGCCCCACTTTTTGCCGCGGACATTTTTCGAGTGAGATATTTACATCTATTTAGTTTATTGTTTATCTAAGCCATCAGATGAATTACTAAAAGGGATTATTACATAGTCAATATGATTAAACATGTTGCAACAACTTGAAATCGTGAATCATGGCTGAAGGATTCGTTTTCGTGTATTGTTTACATTTCAAACAATTCTTTGTATTTTAGTATTTATCTTGTTTATATCAATATAATGTGTCGATATCTCGCCACGTATATGCGAGCTGATGTGTACGATATTCTCACCGCAACAAAGGCCGTGAGATTATATTTATATCTCTACGTCTTAACGTTGAAATTTCATTTGATTGGAACCTTCGCCAAGGTTGCTCTTTGGAATTATCCTTGAGTTTCGTATCGATTCGCCGTTTTCTGGTCCGCGCGAATGATTCAACGTTATTATTTTGTATTTCCCGTGGTTTTCCTTGTAAGAAGTTTGCGAAACAAAAGCGTATATATCGGTACATCTACGTCTTCCTGTTTCCTTTGTGATATAAAGCGGTATTTTTTTAATTCTGGTACAATGTTGAATTGCATTTTAAATGTCGATATTTCCTTTTCGCTGATCACATTAATGTTGACCATGGTGGGCTCTTGAACGCTGATGTTATGAATTATTCATATACCGCTCGCGAAAGCGAAAGGCGCATCTTCCGCACGTCCGAAATGTCATCGGCTGCCGGCAAAAGTGATGCACATTTTGATATTTTAAAGTTTATTTTTTTATTGCACATAGATTCACTTCTTTCAATTTTTATATGAGAAAAGATACTACATCAGAATTAAACTAGGGCGATCTCAGCTAATTATATAATATAAATTAAGAAAATGTTTAAGAATTTCATGTTTGCTTTAAATACGAGTGTTTTGACAACATACACGATCGATGTATGAATATGTAATTTAAACTAAACTTACATCTTTAAACATTAAATTAAGAAAACAAAAGATATTGCTGCCTTTGCTGTTACACTATTTTACTAAAATTTTACTATACATATGAAAAACATAACGTTTGTGACGTCATAATGAGTACTACCGTATATATTTTTTAATCTCTGTGTAATACTACAGTATACAGTTCTTATCTTGTAGCTGTTAATTCACACTTCTTATCTTGTAGATTGTAGTAAAGCATTGGCGGCTTTATTCACTCTGAAAGCTGAAACAAACTGAGCCAGGAACTTTGCTAAAACTTACATAATAGAACGGTGTTTTCGGATATTCCAACGAGAGTTCTCTCAGAAGTTTGGAACTCCGAAAGTTGTGCCTTTCATACAAGTTTAATATTTATAAAACAATAGTTTCGTAGTAAGAAGCGATCATTGACCGTAAACAAGGGTTACCACCGCAGTGCTTCTATACTTAGTTGCTATGGAAATGGCGATGCAGAAACTAAATAACAAATACACCAGCAAAGGCTATTGCTTTGACTAAAATAAGAAAACTGTAACAAGGCTACCTTTTGGCCATTTTGCATAACATTTTGAATACCACATCCCCGCGACGGATTTTATAAAATACACGCATTATCTATTTTAAAAAAACATTAGATACATACAAACAGACATTAATACATATGCGTATACTCGTACTGTACGGGCATCAAACCCGTCACTTTTGCTGTAGTAACTTGCTTCTCAGTCATTACAAAAAATAATCGGCCGTCAAATTATAGTAGTAGTCTAAAATTTCTCATGTCGAACTCACTGCATATTCACCTGAACATTTTCAAGAACAAAGTAGACTTTGTTATTAAGAACAAGTTATTAATAAACTAGCCGCATGCGATTCAAATCAAACTGTTCAATGTTTATCAAAACTTGGTAACTCCTACGCTTTTAGATTGCACATGAATGAAGTGTAATTGGCTAAAGTTAGTTTGAAGCATAGATTTTTTAGACAAGCGGCATGTGCAGTTTTCATTTTATACCTACTATGAAATATTAAGTATGTTGCAAGATCAACTTTATATTTATTTTGGAGTAAGGACAATATTATCCTTTTGAAAGAATTTTAGTCGCTTGCGAACAGCTGAATTAATATTTAGTAGTAAAATGACCGGTAAAAGAGACATAACATCTGTTCTCTTCGGTGTCGGGCCAGTGCGGCATTGGTGAAGAAAATAACTGTTTATCAGGGGTTGGTCTCAATGAATGCCACTCTGTCATGGTCACGCGTATCACTTTTACATCAGATGATCATAGATCGTTCCTGTACACTTTGTATCATAAAAAAATGTGACAACTTTGCTACAAATCAATACCTTTAAAAAAAATCGAAATGCTCTCTTTTGTATTTATACTAGTGACGAGTGTTTGACTTGGCATTTCCTCTGTTCCAATCACAGCCTGTGCAAACAACCCTCATTTTAACGCCGACTTATCAAATTGAAGCTACAGTTCCTCGGGCTACGCGTCATAGCTCGGACTACGCGTCATAGCTATATACGCCCCTGACATGTCCAAGTCGCAAACCGAAAAGAGGAGTTCTGGAACATGCTGGATGAATGTTTGAATGAGTGCGAACCTAATGAGAGGCCGGTTTTGTTAGGAGACTTTAATGCGTGGGTGGGTGTGCGAAGAAATGGTAGCGAAAATGTTTTAGGGAAGTTTGGTGATGAAAGAGTGAATGAAAATGGTGAAAATTTAGTTAACATATGTTTGGAGAAGAAACTTGTGGTAACCAACACAATGTTTCATCACAAAAAGATTCACATGTATACTTGGGAGAGACAAAATGATAGAAGCTTGATTGATTTTGTGATTGTGGATGAGAGATTGAGGGCTAGGGTTGTTGATACTAGAGCATACCGGGGTACCAACGTTGGGACAGATCACTTTCTTGTGATTTCACGTATGAGTGGTCTGTTCAAGGGCTGGCGTCATTGGGCCAAAGGATCAGCAACCGAACTAAAAAGAATAAGAGTAGAGAGATTGGAAGATGAAAAAGTAGCCAAAGAGTTTGAAGAAAAATTGAGTAGAAGGTTGAATGATAGCAGTGACATCAAGGAATCTGACCTGGAAGAAATATGGCGTAAATTTAAAAATGCGTTGGTTGAGTCAGCTATAGAAGTGTGTGGAGAAGTTAAAAGGAAGAATTTTTCCCCTTCTTATTGGTGGAATAAGGAAGTGCGAAAAGTTGTTGAACAAAAGAAGAAGGCATGGTTAGATGTGCTAGCAATTAGAGCCCGGAAACGAATATACGGCAGTGTGAGTGATGATGTGGAAAAGCTGGTAAACGTGTATAAAAGAATTAAATCCGAAGTCAAAGAGAGAGTGAAACAGAATAAAAAGAATATGAAAGAACAAAATGAAAGGAAACTGTCTGATAACTTCTTGGGAAATCAAAAACTATTCTGGAAACAGGTGCGAGCATCTCGGGGGTAATACAACAAAGTAAGAGTGGGGTAATTAAAGATACCAGTGGTAATCTATTGACTGAGGAAAAGAGTGTGTTGAAAAGATGGAAGGAGTATTTTGAAAGATTGTTTGAGTGCGCCGACTTGTCACAAACAGAAAGTGCAAATGTGTTGCTAAATGATTCAGTTAAGGATGACTGCGAGATTAGTATGAATGAAATAGTTTTTGCTTTAAAATGTATGAGGAAAGGTAAGTCGGCAGGGTATGACAGGATATGTGTGGAAATGCTGAGAGCTGGAAAAGGTCTGGTAGCGTCCTGGTTGTACCTGATTTTTGCTAAGTGTTGGACCAGTGGTAAAGTGCCGGAAGATTGGCGAAAAGCTGTTATAGTTCCGCTATACAAAGGGAAGGGATCACACCAGGATGCCAAAAATTATCGGGGTATCAGTTTACTTAGTGTTGTCGGCAAATTGTACGCGAAAGTATTGATTGAAAGGGTTGTGAAAGAAACGAATGATAAAATATGGGATGTGCAAGCGGGATTCAGAAAGGGAATGGGTTGCTTGGATCAAGTCTTTTCGTTAAGGTGCATCACTGAAAAGTTTCTGGCTAAGCACCAGAAAGTGTTCTGCGCCTTCATTGATCTAGAGAAGGCTTATGATAGAGTGGATAGAAATGAGTTGTGGAATGTGTTGTCCGAGTTTGAATTGAGGAGCTGGCTGATACGGGCACTGGGATCGCTTTACGCTGATTCCATGGCATGTGTTAGACTGGGTGGTGCTTACACGGACTGGTTTAACATCTCAAGGGGGGTTAGACAGGGATGTGTAGCATCACCTTGGCTCTTCAATTTATTCATGGACAAATGTCTGAAAGATCTGCGGGAGAGTGAATATGGACTGAGAATGGGAGAAACCGTCATTAAGTGCCTCTTGTACGCCGATGATCAAGTAATTCTTGCATCGTCGGCGTCCGAGTTGCAGAAGATGATGGATATTATGAATGCATCGTTTAAAAGAATGAATATGAAAGTAAATGTTGGAAAAACGAAAGTTATGGTTTTTGAAAGAGATGAAGTTATGTCTGATTGCGAGATTATGATTGAAAGCGAGAAAGTTGAACAAGTAGAAGAGTTTGTATATCTGGGAAGCGTGTTTACAAGAGATGGTAAGTGTGATAAAGACATTGAACGAAGAGTTATGAAAGGGAATTCGGTTAACGGAGCAATCAGCGGCCTTGTGTGCAGCCAAACCGTGTCTAAAAAGGCAAGGATGGCTGTACATAATGCTGTTCTGGTTCCTACGTTGACGTATGGTAGTGAATGTTGGGTATGGCAGAAGAAGCACGAAAGTAAAATAAATGCGGTAGAGATGCGATCGTTAAGACAAATATGTGGTGTGAAATTGTGTGACAGGATTAGGAATGCTGTTATTAGAGAAAAGTGTGGTCTGAAAGTAGATGTAGTGTCAAAAGTAGAAAGAGGTATGTTAGGATGGTATGGACACTTGGAGCGCATGAGTGAAAAAAGAATAGCAAAGCAGGTGCATTGTGCGAATGTGGAAGGATACACGAGCAGGGGACGACCCAGAAGGACTTACCTTGACCAAATTGGTCAAGTCCTTAAGAAGGCTGGGGTCCCAAGTAAGAGGAATAAAAGAGCTTGTATGAAAAGATTGATGGATGTGATTGAAGCTAGGGAAGTATGTCAGGACCGTGCAAAGTGGCGTTTCATCATCTCTGCCTACCCTTCTGGGACCAAGGCGTGAGCTTTATTTATTTTTATTTATTTAGTTCCTCGGGTTCTTTGTAGAACATTTTCCGAGTATTGTCGAAATGTATAGACTATTATTGGACCCGACAGACTTTGTTCTGTCTAAAAGACTTGGAATGCGGCTGCTTTTTGTTCCTACCTCTTTAAGTTATGGGGATTTAATATAACATACCAACAATAATAACTTATAACAACACACAAACTCATCCATTCTGCTTATTTTCTAGTAATGGCAAAGTTTATGCCGGGTATATCCTGTAGTGACATTGTTCATTTTCAATAAATAACACAATCAATCTGAACAGATAAGTGTGCGATACTTATATACAAAATCATGCATCTGTTAAAAAATAATTAAACAAAATGCAAATTGACTCCGTTATTTATTTGATTATAAATTGAGACGTTATGCACTTACTAATAGTATTTTGATATTCATATTTGTCCGGGCATTGAGTTGTCTGATTAGCTGATTACCAAACGTTTTGCGGTTCGTTTCAGATTTATTTTGCCGTCACAAATATCCCGACTTCAATGACCATTGATAAAAGAATTGATAAAATTGGTTCAGGACTCAACATGCGCTCACCAATACATTTTGCGATTCATTTTATAGTATACATTGACCTTGAATACCCAATCTCCAAAATAGAAATACAACGCTCGCAAATATACGCCTCAATGGCGTAAATTTTCGCAAAGGACGTGTCACCAAATAAATTTCTAGCTCACAATTATTTGCTTCGTTGGATTTACGAAACCGAAAAAATACCTTTTACCGTTTATGCGACAAAATTTATTTCAAAATGAAAGCTGGAAGATTAAACGTACAGCTACTAAGAAATCGAATTAGGTCGGACGTTTTCGTTGCGGGAGGTCTACAAAGTTTGTATGAATATTATATTTATTTAAATTTTTTTTTTGTCATCACATAACAACCACATAGTGATACACACTTCCCGGACACTTTCCCGGGAAATGAATCTTTTATCATCGACATACCCCGTGGAACCATACGATGAAATTATTTGACGGGACTTTTAGATACGAAACCATTTTTTTACAAATTTGATATATTGAAAATAAATATATTTTTCTGACTACTACTGTTGCCGCAGGTGGCCTTTAGCTGGCGATTATAGTTTATGAAACGGAATCACCGGATCACCCTAGGCGGCGTCAGTTGTCGGCTGATCTCGCTTAAACCTTGGTTCGTTTGTTTTTGACTATTGTAAAGACATTTCAAAATATCGCGCCAAAAACAACAAATCTTTGGATCAAGATCAACCAATAAAGTGTTTTATCATAATGACCATAAAATTACACAATCCCATCAAAGACCAGAGAAGATAGCGGTCAGTCTCCACTCGGGTAAGCATTTGCAGTCCAAGTATCGAAACCGGAACTATTTATTCAGCATGCCACTATTGCAGTCGTCACAGATAAATATAATAGCCATACCATCGTCCGCTCTATAAATGTGACTTGTAAGAGCTAGTAACGTCGGAAACATCTAGAGAATAATAGATAAGAAACCGTCAGCGGCTTCGCGACGAGAAATGTATGCGGGCGTCACAGCGCCCTGGCGACATATAGGTCGAGAGTGCACTTTTGCAGTCTTGCAACTAAAATGCAGTTAACTGAAAAATACTATTTTAAGTTGCTGGTTAATATAAAACCCCAATTTCAGTTTCTTGTTTGTCAATATTGCAGAATAAGTAAGCAACTGACATAGGAACACAGTGGCAACTTGCACACAGTAGTCCTTAACTGATCCTGAATAGTTGCAAGCTTTGCGCCGCAAATAAATTTTATTCTCATTAAAATTCTAAATATTACTGCTTACTGGACCCTAAACTGGAACCAAATAGCTATACCTAGTTTAATGTGGTCTTCGACAATGTTTACCTGTTTTTAAGGAGCGTTTTGTTTTCATTAAAAACTTTGAGGTAACCCAAACAATTAAATATTTCAGTTAGCTTCCTGTTAGTACGAGGACGTCAGAATGGTAGACTGTTATCTGGCAAATGACACATTGGACGCGGGGAAATGTGGCTGCATCCTCATTTAACTTTTTGCCCTCAATTCTCAAGTGATACGGTTGTACATATTCACGAATGTAGAGTACGATTTACATTATCAGGTCATTGTAAATATTAACTTTGTAAAGCACCTACAATATTACAAAATAGTTCGAAGGTAGAGGCTGGAAGTTGAAAGGGAATATCTGACCTACCTAATGTCTGGCTTAAAGTGGCGGAAACCTGTGTCCGTCCTGCAGTGGAGTGCGATAGGTTGAGGTGACGTTTGTTCCCTTATAATGTTTAAGATAATCTATGAAAATCAATTTTCGAGTTTAAAAACTACCAAAGAATATTAGATCTATATATCACTAATTCATCTGACAGTGCCTTGACAGCCCCGTCGGAGTATTTATTGAACCCAGATGCTCATCATCCACCTTTCTGTATAGCTATTCGTACTCAATCAAAGACTATAGGTATCAAAGGCAAGCCTCATCAACGATATTGTTTTAAAAAAAGCTGATTATACCTTGATAAATGAGAGCTGTCTCAGGTCAACTGGACTTATTATTTTTAAATAAATCTGCCAATGCAATGTTAGATGAATTTTATGAAATACTTTATATGGTAATTAAAAAATACGTTCCTAAAAAGCATTTTAAATCTAATGATTACCCAGTGTGGTTCTCCCCGGCATTAATACATATACATAAAAATAAACTCGTGCTTGGATTAGATGGAAGAAATCAAACAGCCAAGTAGATAAATTGAACTTTTCTTTGTACAGAGATAGATTAAAAATGAATGTAATAAATGTTATACTGATTATATGAAACAAGTAGAAAGTGGTATTAAGGTAAACATCAAGTACTTTTGGACATATATTTCTAATAGGAAAAACTGTTCAGATATTCCAACGCAAGTCAAATTTAAGAACAAAATAGCACACCCCTCTGACGTATGTAATTTGTTTTCGAGCTTTTTTGAATCTTCATTTGAAAACTCATCAGTGCCCGATGATTTGATTATAATCATGTAGAAATTAATGAATATAATGTAGTAAATATTAATAATAAGTATTATCTGAATCGGATGTTTTAAAACAATTAATGGCGCTTGATAAACTAAGGGACCGGGCACAGACAATATACCTGCTATTTTTATTAAGAGAACTGCCGAAAATATTTTGAAACCACTTCACTACATTTATAACAGATTTCTGGAGATAGGAAAATTTCCCGATATATGGAAATCTGCTAGAATAGTACCGGTGTACAAAAATGGCTCTAAGCAAGACGTTGACAATTATAGACCAATATCTGTTCTTCCAATAATGTCTAAAATATTTGAGATACTTGTACGTAATATTATATATCCAATTCTGCACAATAATATACTACCGCAACAGCATGGCTTTGTACAAAAGCGATCGACTGTCACTAATTTACTGACTTACACTTCGCGACTGTTTGACGCAATTGATGATAATAAACAAACTGATTGTGTATACACTGATTTCAGAAAGGCGTTCGATCGCGTTGATCATAAAATACTTCTGGAGAAAATTGCATATAATGGTATTAGAGGTAATTTGTGCGATGGTTAAGTCTACATCAGTAATCGTACTCAAAAGGTAGTTATTAGGGGTTTCGAATCTGAGTCGGTTAAAGTTACTTCAGGCGTTCCCAAGTTCTTCCTCGGCCCGCTCCTATTTATATTATTTATCAATGACATCGACAAATGTTTCCGCTTCTGTAATTATTCTCTGTATGCTGATGACTTAAAAATATATAAAACTATAACTGATTACTCTGATCATATAAAGTTCCAAGAGGACCTTGATAGATTTGCAAACTACTGCTTTACAAATAACTAGATCTCAGTATTAATAAATGCAAGCTTATTGTTTTTACAAAGAAAAAGTTAATCAGCAATTTCTCGTACAATTTAGGTAATATAATTTTGGAAAAAGTGGAACGCATTAGAGATTTAGGAGTGCTGCTAGTTTCTAAATTACATCTGGATACTCATATAAACGGTATTATAGCAAAGGCATTTCAAATGTTTGGTTTTGTAGTTCGTGCTAGTGCAGATTTTAAGTCCCCCACACTTTGTTATACTTATATAAATCTCTAATTAGAAGTCAGCTCGAATATGCTGTTCCAGTCTGGAACCCAATTTATAATAAATACATTGATGCCATTGAAACAGTACAAAAGAAATTTTTGCGTTTTGTAAATTATAGGTGTTATCGTGGTTACTTGAAATATGATAAACTTTTGCAAAAATATAAAATGTTAAAACTTGTAAATAGACGAGTAATGTTGGATATAGTTGTTTTACATAATGTTTGTAATAGTAAGTATGATTGTATTGAGCTTAAATAGATTGAGATTCTCGGTTCCAACTAGATCCTCTGTCCGTTCCTGCAGGCAGTCTGTAACCCTTGTACCCGCTAAATGCCGCACGAATGCAGGCAAGCGGTCACCTTTCAATAGGCTTTTTAAATTATTCAATGATAAATTAATCACATAGATATATTTAACACAAAATTAAGCACGTTTAAAAATAAAATTAGCTCTTATTTTCATTCTCTATTATAAGGCCGTTTTTTTTGGAAGTTTTGTTTTCTGTTTCTGGGGGTTTGCCATCCCCATTAACCGTAAATACACTTATACTTTTTATATGAACTTTAACGTTTGCTTTGAATCATATTATAATTATATAATTATGTGGACAATGATGTGGGTCTCACAATGAATATTGTTCTTAAGTAATAATTTAGATTTTAAGCTATTGTGTTACTGTTTTTTGTCCCAAATAAATAGAAAAAAAAAAAAAAAAAGAGGTTAAAAGTTAAATCACATTGCATGTCAATCATGTTTGTGTGCATTCACATGTCTTTATTTTTGTCTTGAGTGTTCTCTATTTATTATCTGTTGTTTATTTTTTATACATGTCTGCGGATATTTATTGGCTACTAATAAATTGATTCACGTGCTTTAAAATACTGGTTAATAACAAAACCGTCAACATAATAACTTTTCACGTTTTGCAACCTAACTCTCACGCACTTGGGGAAAGGTCATCGACATAGTTACGCAAAATAAACATGGGACAGCTGATTATATCACAGAGTCGTAGTTCACGGACTGAGTGCAGCACGCTATGATTAATGGACGATGTTCACCATTTCCTAGTCTGACGGTGTTCTCAATTATCTGATGTGAATATTTGGGGAATGGAAACCGCGCGTTTAATACCTTTAATTATAGGGGGCCGGTGTCTAAACGCTGAAAAATAATCGTAGTATTCAATAAATGTACTCCTGAATGGTAGGGAAGCTGGCCTATTTGGTGATAGGTGGAAGTGAATACTTACACATTTCTTCCGTTTTGGTAGTTATGTTCATGCTCATACGGTTGTTTGGGCTGAAAAGAAACTTGGAAAATATTAGAATTTCCTGATTTTGGATCTCAAATAAGTAACTCGACTATAAATCGAGTTTGTGATTATCTACAGATTTATTGTAATTATTCCGACGGATCTATTCGCTGAAAAAGTTACTTATGGTAACATTTGGTAAAACAAAAAATAAATACTTGTAGATTGCATTCAATATCATAGAGATAAACGAAAGCCGATAATAAGATACCAAGACACACGTGTCTTTCAACACGGAAACGTTAAATTCTTTAGTCTTACTGCTCGATAAAAGTGCACATTAAGGTTAAATTCGATACAGCGATGTTATGAACAGAGTACTATAAAAGGAAATGGAAAACAGTACATTGTTGATTTTTCTAAATGAGGTGCAATAGCACGTACTGGATTAAACCGGATTGTAGACAGTTAATTGCATGTTCGTGACAAGTGTGACGGAGCTATGTGGCGTGATATTGATTTATGTTCAGCTGTAAGTTAATAGGAATAGGCTGCTGAATGCTGATCCTCTTCTTATTATCGACTCGATATGGAGTCGCAAGTTAAATGATAATGTGACCAAGATTGGGCCCTTTCATTTGTCATCCAGAGGCTGCTTATCTATTTCTTCTTATGCGAGTCAATATGGATTCACAAGTTAAATATGATAATGAGACCAATATTGGGCCACTTTGATCGCCCTTTTATTTGTCATCCAGAGGCTGCTAATCATCGGATTATGCCCATTGCGAAAAAGCTATGTAGCTTGATAATAGAAAGGCCTATGTTCAGCTATGAACAGAAATAGGTTTATAACGACAGTGTCTGGGTGCCCACTACCATAGCCGCGTTGTAAAATGAGGCTTAAGCGTTGATCTTTTCTTACATAGAGTTAGAAAAGGATGCTGCTATTTATCGTATAAAGCGTTATCCCTTTCTAACTCTATTTAATTAAATATCAACGCTTGAGTTTAGTTTTCGAATACGAGCCTATAACGCCATAAACTTAGGTTAAGTCCCGCTAGGTACACCCTTAAGGTGGATGTGTGAATAATTGAGGACGAGAAGCCCTCTTCGGCCAACAGTAGTAGTCGGAACAATAGAAAACAATAGGGATGATGACAATTTTTTTCTGCTATGATATTGATGGACCTCTTAATAATAGAAAAATTGGTAAAAAAATTATCCGTTGACAATAAACAACAAACAAACACATTAATGGACTTTTCCAAAACTCTACTACTATGGCTACTGAATTATGACGTCACTCCTCAGTAGAAGGTATGCATAGTATATTAATTTTGTACTTCAACTGTATAAAATGTTGTGTTAATTAAAATGGTTTCATAGCCAAAGTTGCTTTCAATTGTATGTGTTATCCTTTGGTTTAATTTCTTTTGACAATTAATGTACTTTAAAAATGGACATGCCCACCTAACCACCTTTGATGACTAATTAAATTCATAAAATATGAGTTTTCGAGTTAGCACATCGTTATTTTTAACCCAAATTGTAATAATATAAATAGTTCTAACGATTCAGGACTCAGTCATCATGCTATTGTTACCACATTTCAAAAAATGAAAAATTTGAAAGTTTTCGTATAAAAACATAATAAAAATTTGCAATTGGCATAGTAATATGGTGTGTTAGGTATTCGTTAATTTGTCCGTAACTGTAAAGACGTGCCTTCGAATTATATTGTCGTTACATATTAACGTGTTATCGCAAAATTTAGGTAGGCGTGTACAACAAATTTGGCCGGGCTAAATTTGGTAATTTTCCGAAGTTCTATGACGTTGAACCCAGTGGCGTGTACTGAGATTATGAGTAGGGTATTGCAAACTGAGTGACACTAATCGCAAAAACAATAAATAATTTACATTTTTGACAAATTGAGTGCTGTTGATGACAGCAGATCGCATATGGTTTCAAATTTGTAGAGGGATTTTGACGACCCATTTGGCGTTGCGGTTTAGAGGTCGACTGCAACACCAAGGGTTCGGGTTCGATCCCCGGGCAGTACAAACATTTGTGTGCATGCATGTCTATTTGTAATGGTCTGGGTGTTTTCTAAATATGTATGTATTACTAAAAATTGTATATAAGTATGTATATCCGTTATTTACTACTAATAATACACGCTAAACTTGAGGCTAGATGGCGCTGTGTGAATGTCAGTGGATATTTATTTATTTGTATTGGCGAATAAGTTGGAATCATTAGATATGAAGGCGACTTTCAGGTTGTCTGGACGCACAGGGTATGCACTGCAAATGCATATATGGAGTGCACGCTACTGGTTGAAACTAGTACTAGTGATATCGCTGTATAATTTCAGATAAAATGATAACGCGAAGCAATAGTAAGGTTACTTTGTAAGCAAATATTTGAATGGCCATTCAAGAGACTCTTGTTATCGCTTGCGGAAGTGGAACTGTTTCGATTCTAAATGCAGTCATCCTTCGTGGTGTGTGCGTACTCTCATTGTCAGTTTCCATTCACGTGACACAAATAGACCTTTCCTAGGCTCAAGTTGTTTAATAACTACTCTGGTTCTAGAAATCTGGGTTAATATCTACATAAATAAATAATGTCTGTAACGCGAGTGATGGTTCTGTTCAAAGGTGTATTCCAAGTGGAATCAGTGTAATTTTTTTAGATCTAAGGCCTGTATTCTGAACGCAACTCAACTTAGATCTTTACTTAGAGTTAAGGGATGGTGTTATTTATCATATAAAGCGCTATCCCTTTCTCACTCTTGCAAGTGATGATCAACGCTTGAGTCTCGTTCTAGATACGGGCCTAAATATTTGATAAAACAGGTATTATGAGTATTAGTATTACCAGATGACAGATGAACTGGTTAACCCTTTAACCGACGCGTAAAAAAACGGACGGATTGTCATTAATAGATAACTGTCATGTCTGAAGTGACACCTACTGTCTACGTCATTTTGACAAATAATTTTCAATATATAGGTATTGATTTAATATATATACAGAAGTATATCGATTTGTTCATTTACCTACGAAAAGTAATTCCTGATTTATTTCCTTTTGATCACTTCGGTTTGTACCATTTTACGATGCAAACTCTGCTCTTTTCAGTTTTTATCTCGGCTCTGTTGACAGATGCGAGCCAAATGTCTTAATTTTTCCATACAAACGACGGACCGAATTTTGACACACTTTTGTTGGAAGCGACCGTATTCTTCTACAGTATAAGCACTCTTACAAAAATACAAAAAATGTGCCCGAAGAAGATTTAGTGAACCGATATTTCAATTACCCTAGCTGTGAGATAACGGTGGCTTAAAGTAATTAATGGCACATGAAGGCCGAGTTTGTTGACACATGCCTGTCTAGTTCAGGGTTTAGGACGCGATTACGACCATCACGATGGACGCCATCATGACATGATTTTGTAGCGTTTTCCAATAAACGCTGTCCACAGGCAAAGCAGGTAACCTTACAGCTCGTGATACTGTCCGCAGCTTAAACAAAGAGCTTACTCCACGATGAAGGAAGTTTTTTTCCATAATCTTCACTCTTGCAAGAGTTGGAGATTAGTGTTCCGATACGGTTACTCTTGCGTAAATCATAACAATAAGTATTAGCCTTCTAAGAACAATTAATTTAATTTTATTGCTGTACCTTGCGTATGTACGTTATCCGAACGCTCTATCGGTAAAGGAAAACATCGGAGAACCCACGCACGCCTGCGAAGAGATTCGAAGTTGTGTGGACAGTCGTCCAATCGCACTGGGCCCGCGGGACACAAGGCCTAATCACCCTAACGGGAAGGCTCGTGCCCCTCGGTGGGGACGTTAATGAGCTGATGATGATGCTGTACCCTTGCAGGTTAATGAGTATACTTAATACCTATGTTGTAACGCATAATGCATGAAATAAATGAATATAATAAAAAAACCCTTGTACCCTTCTTCTGATTTTTTTTTTCCCCTAAAAGATTTTTTTTTCCTAATTCTGTCACCACATGTGATATACTGCATTTACAACTGTGGGCCTTGCAGCCATAAGGTATCTTGATAAACTTAACATCTCATGACTTGTTCGTTAACAAATTCGTGAAATTAAATTAAATCAATTATCAAAACATTGATGAATTTTATTACAAGCTATTAATTAGTAGACAGTTTTCCCGTTCCACTAACGGAGAAACGCCCGAGCGTTTGCTTTGTTTACAAAGTGACGTAGTATTCGCAAACAATTAGACCTCGAAAGACAAGGTAAACAGTTTGTAAACTTATAGAGAGTTTATACGAAGACTAATACATCTGTTTAGGGATTAAGTTTTCTTATTGAGGCATTAAGTTAAGCTCGATTTATGTTATTTCAGAATATTCTTAAGTTTCAACAATAAAATATAGGTTAGGTGGGAATTTAGTAAGACGATCGTTTAGGGATTTCAGTCTTTATTCTATTGATAATTGAATAGCTCAATTTATGTTTATTACAGAATATCTTACGTTTCAAGTAAAATTTAACTAGTATAGTGTTTTTTATTATTATTAAGATCGCAGCAAATGATCAGATTCAAATGTCTTTTTGGCTCACTAAAGACTTTGGTTCGATCTATCCTGTGAAACCTCGGGTCCTTTCTTAGAAAACTATACGAATACGGCACGGTGGAACTTGCTAATTGACAAACCAACCCTACAACCGTGATTGTTTAAGTGTTCGTTTGAAATTTAATCACTCATTAGAGTCAAGTTTGGTTGATTAATCACTCAACCCAAACTTGACTGAAATTAAGTTGGGAAAATCCTCAGTCTTGAAGTCGAATGGCGTACTCGTCCACCTAAATCATTTTTAAGTTTGAATGTACTTAGTGCTATATACTATTGAATGGTTATTTTCGTAAGAATATGTAATGTAGCGAAGATAGGTGAATCACGAGAATTTTAAAGCTGCAAATATGATATTTCAACACAAGAGAATACTAAGTGTAATTGTGAACTATGGAATTTGCCAAACACCGTTCAGACGAATATAAATTTATATGCTGAATGTGCCGATAGAATTACTTAATGAATGTACTAAATCAGCAAAAAATACGTCATAAATATTATATGAACTACAAAATAAAGAATCATTTTATTATAAAGATATATTCAACTCAAAGTATTACATGGAATTCCTTATCTTTTACTAAAGAGTAAGCCGAAGCGCATTTCAGTTCCCTCTGTATGCAAATTTACATGGCTTATCATTTACCATCAGATGAGCTGTTTGCTCGATTTCCCGATATAGCATAAAAAAATAAGTTGTCGATGACAAACAACATGGTTGCTTCGTATAAACGAAAAATCAATTAATGTATGTTTCATATCGTCAAACATGAAATTCTGACTATTTGCGAAAGAGACACAGTCAGCGCGCAAAGCATGTTTCAATTTGCCGAAATGTAACGAGTGTTATTTTACCTATTATGTAAAAAAAACCTTGTTACTAAATAGGCGCAAATTGCACCATTAACGTCGACCAGCCTAATTGAGAGTCACGTGCCAAGGCTCTACGAAAGTTGTTAAGATGTGCTATTCTCGACTTGGCAGCTGGCTTGAGTTACAGATGGAGAGCACGTCTCAATTGCTACACCTGCTGCGTACAGTTAGTTTAATAAGAATGACCAGCGTGCCGTAAATGCCTATCAGGTATTACGATCTAAAACACCTTTTACGGCACATATTGCAAGTAAAAGTTACTGTTTCGTTAGTTATGTAAGTAAACAAAATCTACCACAATCAACATCGGCTCAGTCCTAGCCACAAATGGACATGGATATCTCCATCAGCACTTCACGTAGCTCCCTCGCGTTTTGTTGCCAACTGTTAAAAGACAGTTTACGAATGGCTAGGTTTCCACACCAGAACACTTGCCCACAATTACTACTTGCAATACACACACACAACACACACCTACACGCGCGCAAACACACGCAAATGATGATAAAAAATAATAGTATCGCGTATACATAATTGCAGAAGTATAAGACGAACTGATCCTATTAATAGATGTAGTGCTCAAGCGTCGAATTTAGACATGGTTCACATGGTTCAAGGTCCTATGCTTATTATAACTGTAGACTCAATGGAATAACTTTTTGATTGAATGAATAAAACTTTGCGAAAGTGTCTTGAATATATCAAAACTTTATTCACCATGATATTATAATGACAAGACATTAAATTTAAGACTGAATATAATTATTACATATAATGTCAATTTAATAATAAAATGTAGATACCATGAAAGAACCCGTTGTACCCAAGTATAAAAGTCATCCGCGTTCGCTTCTTACCTGTTGCAGCTGAAAAGATTATCATATATAAAAGGCTATATACCAGACAGCACACAATCCGTGTACATGAAGAGCTTACACAACCTATCCAATTGCACCGAGGAGTGAGACAGGGAGACGTTATATCTCCGAAAACTGTTCACAGTTGCGTTGGAAGATATGTTTAAGCTGCTCGATTGGAAAGGACTTGGCATCAACGTGAATGGCGAGTACATCACTCATCTTCGATTTGCCGATGATATAGTAGTCATGCAGAATCCATGGATTTAAGCACTATGCTCGAAACCCTAGACGGAAGCTTCTCAACAGGTGGGTCTTAAAATGAACATGGACAAGACGAAGTCATGTCTAATGCCCATGTACCTTATACCGATATCAGTTGGAAGTTCTTCCTCGAAGTTGTTGACGAATATGTACCTGGGACAGTAGTCCAAATGGAGGTCCAACTTCGAGAAGGAGTTTCTCGTCGAATCCAATTAGATGGCAGCGTTCGGGAAGTTAAGGCAGATCTTTCGTCCAAAATACCTCAGTGTCTCAAGACGAAGGTCTTTGACCAGTGGTGTTGCCAGTTATGACATACCTACGGAAGCGAAACGTGGTCGCTCACTAAGGGTCTTGAATAGACTCAAGTGCTCAGCGTGCTATGAGAGGGCTATGTTAGGTTCTCCCTACGCGATAAAATCCGAAACGATGATATCCGTAGAAACTAGGGTGACCGACATAGCCCAGAGGATTAGCAAGTGAAGTGCAGTGGGCAGGGCACATAGTGCGTAGAACCGATGGCCGATGGGGCGAAAGGTTCTCGAGTGGCGTCCACGTAACGGAAAGCGAAGCGTAGGCCGACCCCAACCAATGGACGGATGATCTGGTTAAGGTGGGGGGTAGCAGATGGATGTCAACTGCAAAGGATCGGTCAGCAGTGGACATAATTGGGCTGTAATGATGATGATGACCAGACAGCAGAGAAAATTTCATCAGAAAAAGGGTCGTTATATTATACGTGTCTTAATCATGTCGTTTGACTTAAATTTAAGTTACGCAAAAAGTCGAAAGTCATGGCTCCATCAACACAAGCCCATACGTCGTAACAAGAAACGTTTGCTTAACAGACGCGAGTCCCGCTTAATGGTCAATGAAGGAGCCATTAATTAAGCATATAACCGAGCGCCGTAGTTCACGCCCGCGAAGGTCATCAGCTATTTCGGGAGTGCACGTGCGTGCCACCAGGTGTTCATGTTATATGCAACTGTTGAGTGCGAACTCGAATGAATATGTTAGGAGCACGAGGCGGGCTTGCAGAGTCAAAGGGAAGGCATCGAATGCCTACTAAATATTAAAAAAAACATGTTAGCATTTTGTACATAATTTAAGATGTCATTGAAAAAACCTGTCACATTTTCGTCGTCGATGTACATAACAAAACAGTTAATCCAATTACAAATCCGAGAAATGTGAGCTTGAAAGTTCATGAACTTTTCATATATACAATGATGTTATAAGATTTCAGCAAATACCATAGACATCCGAATGTACAATTAGACTGGACAAGCTTCCGAGTTTATAGGCAGTCCCAGTGTCGCAATTTCTTTTCGGTTTTTACCTGTGAAAAGTTATTATATTTCTAGGTAAATTTATTGATTCATTGCGATGATGGCATGTTACAATTGCACAGGATGACATTTTGGAAAAAAAAGGTAATTTCTTAAAATATTCGCGTCTTGACTCGTCTCACAGAGCGTAAACTGGCAGGCAGTGTATGCTCGTTGAGCTTACATTTGTCGCACTTTAAACGCGGGTTGCCCCATCTCCTGTATTGGGAAATCTGTGGCAAATACAGACAAAAGGTTTGACCTTTTAATAAACAAAGCACCGTCTCTACCAAAAAGAAGTATATGTATTATGAAAGTAAAAAAATTGAGTAAATAAAAGTGGTTTAACAGACAGAGACCTAGATAATACATACAATCAAAAGGGATATCAGCGCTTCAAAAACGAAAAAGAGTAACCGATTTATAATTTTGTGCCGAGATAAATGCTTTAAAAATGTTTCAATGTTGCAAAATTTGGCTGCGATCCAACATATAATTTATAATCAACATCGTACGATGTTTTTACTATCGCACAGACTAAGCCCGCCGTCAAAATTCAAACTACGATCACGAGATGTTTTCTATTTGCTCAAGCTGCATGAGATATAACAATCTAGTCTCGAGATGTAGTTTGTTTTAATTGGGGTCGCCCCAAGGGTTCTCATTAACTTGCCTAGGTCGCCGGAGTCTTATATATTCAGACATGTTGAGAGGATTGTGACCCCTCTCCCTTATAATATTTGAATTATATATCCACTGACATTCGCACAGCGCCATTTATTCCCAATTTAAGTGTGGAGCTAGTTGTATATTTTCTTAAATACATAATTACACTCAGACCAATACAAACAGTTATTTCCATACACACAAATATTTCTACTGCTCGAGGACCGAACCCTTGCAGTAGCCGACGTCTCAACCATTATTATACTACTATTATTATACCACATCGGACCTCAAAAATTGTGCGTTTTTTTTTTGTTCAGATAGATAACGGTTGTGATTTTTTACCAAATAACTGGCGTGTAATCGCTCGTGACGTTGTTGTACAACTTATTGTGTAGTTCACGTACAATGAACAGTTTACAGATCGGCGAGCATTCATGGCGGTTGCGCCACAAGAAATGTTATTTTACCGTTTCATCGTATTCGTCGATGTTCTCAATATCTGTGATAGCAACCCACTGAACCCACTAGTATGTATTTGGCCCGCATGGTGGGTCACGGCCCAATCTTGCCATGTAGCTATGTTGTGCAGTAAGGCATGTGCCTTGCCGTCGGTGGCGTAGCAAGCCGAGGCCGAGCGCCCAGCGGTGCCTAAAGAATCGAAATCAAAATGTTATTTATTGTGAATCACAGGTAAAGAGATGTTTACATTTAAAAATTTCATTGTCTTGCTCGCACTCCCTTGGAACTAATGATTCAAGAAAACTGAACACTGACAACAAAACCTCTAAGTTATCTCTTGGTCTTAACTTAAATGACAAATTCCCGTTATATTAAAAAGGACGGTACTTTTAGTTCATATACTGTCAAAGGCCTCGCTAAGGTATTTCGCCCGCGCCTAGGATACTCGT
Source organism: Leucinodes orbonalis (assembly GCA_019425675.1). Taxonomy (NCBI): domain Eukaryota; kingdom Metazoa; phylum Arthropoda; class Insecta; order Lepidoptera; family Crambidae; genus Leucinodes; species Leucinodes orbonalis. The sequence goes on along the minus strand of PQWD01005877.1, from coordinate 21,575 downwards.
AGACCTCGCTACGCCACTGACTGCGGTGGGACGCGATTTCCTGATGAGAGAAATTCTTAAAGTAATGTGGACTCTATTAAGCCATTTGATTAAAGGTTAATATTGAAATTATGTCAAATTACATAATCTCGAGATACACATAAGAGACTGCTTTCATCAAACAAAAAGAAAGAAAACTGAAATGTGACGTTTTGGCGTATTTTCATTTGAGTTCATAAGTAATATGAATCTTTCTTATTTTCTTGACATAAGAAATACTTTTGCTCGTATTACTTAAAATGTCAAGAACTAGACTTATAAGAAATATGAATCTTTCTTATTTTCGTGACATAAGAAATATACTTTTACTCGTATTTCTTAAAATGTCAAGAACTTGACTTCTTTTTGCTTCATGAATTACATGGGAATTTTCGTAACTGTATCTCGTCTAGACTCCATTATTTGTCATTTTACTAGCCTATACGCCAATCATCGCTGTAGGGATTCGTTGAAGTTGAAATGTTAAGTAGGTTGACATTTTATTAATGTCTCAGACATTTTTCGGGGAATATAAGAAGGTCGCAAATAATTATATTACCTACCCAACTTCATAATTTGATATGAAAAATTATTTCGAGAGTTGGTAGAGAAAAGAAACAGAAATGGATTTATTATTACAAATATAAGGTTATTAACAATGTAGGCTTTATAAATCGATTGATTAAGATATGTTACTGTTACTATCGACACAGCTATTGGGATTTAGCCGTAACCAACCACGCAGCCAGTACTGAGCTGATTGGTGCGTTGTTAACGAATACTTAGTGGTAGACTCGATACTGAGTCGTCTAGGTAGGTACCACCGCTGTGCCAGATATCACCGTAAACAGGAGTGTTATGCACTTTTGTGTTTCGGGATAAGGGCACAATAGCTAGTGAAATTACCGGCTATAAGAGACCTTACATCTATCGTCTCAGGTGTCGGGCGCAGTGCGGCATTGATGGAGGATAATAACTCCTTCAATGCTGTTCTGTCATGGTTAGGCGTATCACTTACCATCAGATGAGCGTCCTGACCGTCCTGTCCTCTTATTAAAATAAAAAATAAGTGCAAGTAACTAGTATTCGATAATACCCAACAGCTTTACGTGCCCTACGAAACACGTAGTCGTCGTTTTTCAATCGGATGATTCATCGCAGATTGCGATGTGCGAACTAAACTGGGAAATATCGCATGAGGTGACTTACACTATGCTGTCTCCCGCGGAATTCGAACCCACAATCGCCGAAGTCTATCCTAAATATTTAAATTTAATAAGACAATATAAAAATAATTATTATAATTGAATTCGTATTTCATAGTCTCAATACTGGTTTATGAAAGTACTAGATTTTTTTTTATGATAGACTCTAAACTCATTGTTTCTTTAACGTTGTTCTCTTTCCTCTGGCTTCGTGCACATTATCAATGTGACACCTATTTTGGCAGTGACATTGTTGCAACCTTCACCTTTTGTATTTTCTCCGAGGTTTGGTTAACAATTTTCTTACTACGAAAATGTCCACACCTTGAAAGGTTCAAAAATTTATTATTTATTTTGAATATTTTTTTACCCAGTATCTTTCGGATGTAATTTTCCTGTTAGCCACAGATGGACATAGATTCGCCGGACAAGCGAGTGCAAATGGCTCTCAGCCTAACAATATGCCACAAAACCCATAAAAATATTCAAGATATTGTCAATGGTGTGACAAACTGCCCACAAGAGTATTCCTAAAAATCCCTCATAAAGTAGATTTCCGTTTACGATCTTATTAGGTATATAAAGTGTTTGAAGTAACGCAGCTCTAGTTTTAATTCGAAGATCTCTGTGTAAGATGATCTCATTGACATTGTTTAATCAATTGATCGACAATTTAAATTGTTTTTCGGTCGTGCATCGCTCTTAGTTATGTAGGTCATTGGTAATGTTGTGTCGTAAATTGTTCAATTAGCAAAATGCGAAGTAAAGAAATTTAAAAAATATAATTATGTCATTTATTTGAAAACATCGCATTCCTACCCTAAAAATTCAACAAAAATATTGTTTCCTTTGAACAATGATTACGTAGCCTACCACTACGGTTTTGCAAAACAAACTTTGCAATTCTAAAACCGCGGCCTATGAAAAATTCAGACTAGGCTGAAATTTCGCAGTGTGCTGGCGAACCGCAAACTAGGTCACGCGTGGACAAAAAACACGGGTGTTGCTTACGCAAGGGGGTACGCCCAGTTACTAGGCTCTGTCTAAACTTTGACAAAACACGTCGCATATTTAACAATTGCCATTTACAACATATACGTGTGGGTGTGTGTAAGTCGCAAGCAAACTGCACCATCCTTTTCGAACTCTGTGTATTTCATTGTACATTATACACCATCCGGTACCAATGATCGATGACTTAGGCCAGTAGAGGCTAGATAAAAATAAGGTGACTAGTATGAGTAAAAAAATCCTTGTACGTTACAATTATATTCGTTCGATCGCTTCGCTCTTGTACGTCGTAAGACAAGATAATATTTAAGTCGGACACTGTTTCAAGTAGATAATATTTTTTGTCAACTCCTTCTTACCTTCACATTGTTAAAATAAATGATTGTTTAATCAACGTGTTATAACAGTGTAAATAACACGTTCTCGGCAATGAAACGGCACTTAGTTTTATGGACCAAATAGACTAAACCAATTAATATTCTTGTAAACGGCTCTCTTTTGGCAAACGCAATAATTGCTTCCAAATTAAATTAAAAGTCGCTCGTCTAAGTATCCGCCTATGAAAATACGAATTTTGTAATTAATTTCATCGCAATTGAAACCTGAAATGTCCATCCACTGTTGAATGAAAACTTCGCCTGACAACTAGAATAGATTTTCATGCAGACCAATAGTTACTACACTACACCACCGTAACCAGTTCCTACCTTGAACTCAACGTCACTCGAGAACCTTTCCGTCTTATCCGCCATCGGTTCTTTGCATTATGAGCCCTGCCCATTGCCACTTCAACTAACCCTAATTAATTAACACAATAAAATTCAACACTCGAAAGTAAACACCAATTAGTTTAAAAGGTAAGATAGTTATATTGTACGTAAACCAACAGCCACTCACAGTATACCCCATAAAGTCTGCCAACTGAGTGACGTCAAACGTTGCCTATTTTTAAAACGTACTTGAGTGATTTGCTGGAAAATTGCGCTGCCCGTGGTGTTGTGGAATCGTATGATTCCTGGAATATTTTGGCTGGAATATATTTGCATATGCATATAAAAGAAAGTTGTGTAAATTACACTGTTTATAACACAATAACAGCTAAACCGAGTTGCTTGAAAAGGGGTAAGGTACCCATTTCGAGCAACTCGGTTGCACGCACAAAAAAGAGGAACTTAGAGTACTTTTCCAGTTTCTGGGACTTGACATGAACATTTTGTATTTGATTACATCATGTTTATCAATTTCTACACACCACATGGCTGTTTGTTCTAATTACATTAAACTGCTTTTTGTTTGTGATTCGTATATTCAGACTGGATGCTTTACATATAAGCTAACATTATCATACAATATAATAGATGTTTGTACGTACAATTAATACAACAAATCTAAAAATTTAACAAAATAAAGTAATAAATGTATACGAAATAATGAAGGCAATGTTCGCCATGAACAAACTAACATCATACAGTATTGGTTTAATGTAACCTTCCCCAATTAAACGTGTATTCATCAAATATTTGATTCTGCTATCATTGTATAATGCAAACAAACAGAATAATCCAGAAACGTTCCGATGAAATGGTAGAATACATATCCGTATTTGAGGACGTACGTATGTTTAGATAGATAATAGTTGCGATATCGGCGTATTCGTATACAAGTCATTTCTAATAGGTTCCTCTAAATTGTTTTGTATAGTATCAAAATTAGAGATATTTATATATAATTTCAAAAACTAATGCTACTTTACCAATCAGTTCTGTCGAAAAACCTAAATGCTCATTGCATCATGGCCTGAGCAAAGGATCCGTCCGAAATTTTAATATTAAAGGGATACTCTTTGTCCAGCAGAGGTATAGACACAAAATTGTATATATAAATTCATTTATAAGACATGCGATCATAAAAAAAGAATACAATTTAGGAAGGTCAGAAGTGCAAATAAAATGTACCATTCCTTTTATAGCTAAGCCCAACCCCGTAGTGACGGGTTTATAGCCAAGGCTCGCATTAAACAGATTGCCGTGTGTTCGTAGTCAACAAAAGTGTCCTTGGCTGTCCCGGGTTTCCGTTCCGCCAACCTTGACTGTTTGAACGGATTCCAACTCGACAAACAATATCAGTTATGTCAGAGACACTATGATAGTTCACCCCCTGTTATGAATCGCTTACGTAATCCGGGTTATTTTCTATTTAATAAAATGATTCCAATTAGATTTAGAAAACAAATTAATAATACACACGTCTTTTCCCCAATAGGTTAGACAGAAATGATAGGGCGCATTTTGCGGGGGTACTTGTATACGTCGCTAGCTTCCTTCACATTATTTTGAATAATTGTATTCAAGTTCTGATTAGACACCTGCTGTATGTAGGTGTTTACTGCAAAAACTAGTAATTTATACACTATGATAATATATTAATCATAGAAATGATGTAATGAAATCATACGAATTACTTATGAGATCGTCACCAACTCTTCCGTCTTATTTTAGCTAAAGTCTAACCATTTGGCTAAAACTAACATTAACAGGCATGGAGTATCAATATAAAAATATGGAAACTATATGGTAGAATACTACTTGAATCTATAGTATATCTGTAAGCCTGTATTCTTCGAAATCATTTAATTCACCTTTCCACAGCAAGAATTCCCGACACAATAGAAAATCAAGTCTGTTTGGATATATCCGTCTGCGGCGTGGTTGATGGTTCATAACAATCATAACACTATATTTTTTTATTCTTGATGGGCTTGCTCTTGAGCACTGACAATCCTAGTGGAAGAAACGTGCTCTAAGATGGAGCGAGCTTGCTCAGAAAAAGCCTATTCACTCGTTTTTTGAATGTCACGGGGTTGTATGTGGCCGGAAACAGACGCAGGAAGGTTATTCCATTCATTTGCAGTACGCATAATGAAAGTAGACGCGAAACGCTTAGTCCGAATACGGGGAACATCAACATCAAACGGATGAAAATTCTGCAGTACGCCTTGATGACCTGTGGTGAAAGGGAGACGATGGGATCAGTGCATGGAGCTCGAAAGAACACTCACCAAAGTAGAGCCTGTAAAAGAACGACAAACATGTCACTTTACGGCGGTGGGATACGCTTTGCAATTTGGAATTAACGAGTCCCTTATCGCCAATAAGTTTTCTGACTCTGCGATCGATTGAGTCCAATGTAGCAAGATGACATATATTCGATTAGTACCTGCCATTTTTAGTGTAAATAGGTTTTGATAAGCTAACCGCACTACATCGCAGGTATTTAATTATTTATGTTGCTCAACAATAGCAAAAGTGGTTAAACCAAGGATTTGTCTAAGAAATGGTAAGAGCTGTCACTTATGCAGACGACCATAGTAATTTGTGACCATGGCATAGGTTGTCAAACCCAACATAAAAATACCTAAAAATGTACTTTCACTCATCAAAATGTTACTTTCCAAAAGGTTTGAACCAAAGGTGTGTTTAGTAAGGGAAATGGAGTTGTCAGTAATGCCGATGAGGAATAAGGCGTCTTTGACCATGAACTTAAAAAGGCAAGCCGTTGTCAAACGCAAACATAAAAGCACCTAAAATTTAATACCACATCAAAAAAATACCTACCAAAAAAAGGTTTATTCAGTATTGGAAATGGTTAGAGTTATGATATGAATTATGCCACCAATTATTTAAGATCCATAAGACGTCTTTGACCATGACCATTCGCCTTGGTGTCACATACGGGAAATTAAAGTCTGTCTGACCTCACATTACCGGTTGAGTTATTGTGCGCTGTGACAGTAACAACAATATACATAGTTGGAAAAGTCTTTCTTCATACAATGTATGCACTCTTTCACCAATGAATAAATGTACTTTTAATGCATTAGTGATAAGCAAAATGTTAACTTGATGTAGATACTCTAGGCTTGTTTACATTTAAGCTACACGTAGTATTAAATTTCTTACATTTATATTCTACAGCTGGTAAATGATTATCTTACGTTTATAAACAAAAACAAAAGATTTTTTTTTCAAATGACCCATTTCGTTATAAAACATGAAATAACGTAATCCCAGTTTTATGCTAACGTCGCAATGCGGTGCATTGACTGAGCGGACGGTAATATTACGAAACACTGGGGCTCACCGTTTTACGGAGAATTTGCTGTAAAAATACACTGTCTGCCCTCCAATCTTGTAATGGGGCACATTTATAACGAATATCACGCATTATCCGCCGCTGGAGCCGCTGTAAATCAGTTTAAACGCGCTAAGTCAGCGGCGAGCTGGTAATGCGAAAAGAACACTGGTTTTTGTATGTTTGTATGACATAATCGTGACTCATATGACGGGATCGAAAAATGTTTCTCATTACCAAGTACATTACTGACCGGGGTGACCTGCCTCAGTCAACCCAGTTTGGACATTGCTGCCTGTATCACCTGATTGTCTGAAAATAATGATGATGCGGAGTCTTGCTCAGACTAGCGCCCTCCCGGTCAGAAGGCAACACTCCACACCATAGAGCCTGAAATATAGTTCACACAGACGAGACTACAAATTTTTGACGACCCATTTGGTGTTGCGGTTGAGAGGTCGGCCGCAATTCGATCCCCGGGCAGTACAAACATTTGTGTGCATGAACATGTCTGTTTGTAATGGTCTGGGTGTTTTTTATGTATAATATGTATGTATTTACAAAAAAAATGTATATATGTATGTTTATCCGTTGTTTAGTACCCATAATACAGGCTTAACGCTTAACTTGGGAATAGATGGCGCTGTGTGAATGTCAGTAGAAAGTAGTAGTATTTATTTATTATTAAATTAACTTACTACTTAGCAATACAATCGTTATGTACGTATTTGTTGTAATCTAAATCTGAGATAATTAATGTACACTAGATTTGAAGAATATTGTAACATATGCATGTTAAATAAAGAACGATAAATAAAAAAAAGTTATGAACGAATCACCAAAAACACGGTCATTCCTAAGTTTTGCAATATAAAACTTGCGGAGAGTATTTTTCATCTTAACTTTGGAGCTTCATCTAATTTGTTAAATGTGAATCGACCGAAGTTTTAGAATACGATTCCAATAAAACTTGCAAAAGAAATTGAAAAGAAAATTGATACTTCATAAATTACCAAGTTGCAATTATTGATTTTTAATACAAGTTAGAGAAATATGAGTCCTCAAAGAAGTTTAATGAGCCCCCAATAAATATTATTTATTTTAATAATAATTTCTTTTTCTAACTTTTCATACGTCTATGCTTTATTTAGTTCTCAGTTTGTTATAAATGTGCGTGGCATATTATTTTTGCGAGGTCAGCCGTTTTGAAATAAAAGCAAATAACTATTGCTGCTAGGGTATTTTTTTTCTTGCAGGAATATTTTAAGTATTTATGCATGAAGGTGCACTAAAACTAAAATGTTGGCTTCTTAAGGTTTTCGAAATATTTTTGCATGCGCCATTGTGAAAACACCACAAACATTTGAAACATTCCATATGTATTTGAGAGTTCACTGTGCTTGTTACTCTTAGGGTCATCGTCTTGAGTGCCAAGAGGGTTGTACGTGACTCGACACTCGGGGGAAATGTGATACAAACTTTTCTGTATTTATTTACCGAGCGGGTTCAGTGAATGAACATGCACAGATTATTATAATTTTAACATAAATAGGCCAGCGTTTGACTACGCCTTGTCTGGTGTTAATCATCGACGATGTCTAGGATGAAGCAACGCTGACCTAGAATAAACCTATTTACTCTCAACTTGAAGACACCCAAATTGTGTACTTCAGAAAAAAGAAAGTGGAAAGAATAAGCTGTGTAATTAACATTTTTGATCAAAATTGTATATTATTCCGATTTAATACGACATTACTTTTACGAATTATACCAATCTGATGCGTTCCCAGTTCCCACTTTATTTTCTAAATTATTACTGGTGTTGGCCGCAAATGGTCTTGACAGCTTCACTGGGCAAGTGACGACCGCAGATGGCTCTCAGCCTTCAACGTTCGTACAACTGTCGTCTCAGTTCCCACACAGAATAACCATGAGGAGATTCTCAATAAAGAGGAATAGATAAAAAAAGAATAATAAAAAACCTAAGTATTTCATTGAGGAGCAGTACCTCGCTAAAAATACGTGGATAACGGTGCTGGTTTCACATTTACCTGTACTACAAATGTAATTCACTTTGTAATACAGATTGTTTTTCCTTATATCATTGGTCCATATAAAAGAAGAACAATGGATACAAAATGTTAATATTATTATACTGATTATCTCGTAGGTACCTATATAGTATTGTCATTGAGACCTCACCCTATGACCGGACCTTGTGGCTGACACTGATAATCCGTAATGTGATGTGCGTGATCGATCTTCACGGGTAAACAAAGTCGCACTCATTAGTCTTGTGAAGAAAGTTTATAGATTTTTACACTATTACTTAGGAAATCAAAATCGAAAGATTATCTAAAATGGAAAACTGCCTCTGTGATCTGGTGGTCTGAGCTGTAGCTGTGTAGTCTCTTTTTATCCCATTGGGTGACCGCATAGTGAAAGACACTTTGTGCTATTTTTCTATATATTTTTTTATTCATGACACCCTTACTCTTGAGCACAGGCTATCTTGAAGGAAGAGACGTTTTCTAAGATGGAGTAAGCTTGCCCAGAAAATAACACTCGTTTTTTGAATGCCACAGGATTGTATGTGACTGGAATCAGACGCAGGCAGATCATTCCATTCATTTGCAGTACGCATAATGAAAGTAGACGGCGAAACGCTTAGTCCGAATATGCGGGACGTCAACTACAAACTGATGAAATTTTACAGTAAACCTTGACCAATGGTGAACGAGTGACGATACAATAAGAGCATGGAGCTCGGAAGAACACTCACTCTAGCTCACCAAAGTAAAAAAAACTGTAAAAAAAAATCGTGAAACATGTGACTTTACGGAGGTGGGATGAACCTTGCACGTTGCCGGCCTTTTAAATAGGTAAGAGAAAAAAAACTAGTACCATTTTTTATTAGTGATGAATTTCTAAATATCCTACTAGGAACATACAGCTTCTAGTACATACGTCATTGCCTTGTCTACGATTGATTTTGATGAGTTATTTCAATAATATATACTATATATTAAAAGCAATATTTACAGTTCGGTCTAACGTTCATATCTGTCACGTGGAAACACATTCGTGCTTTAACCGATATAGAAGCAAAACAAGGAACGGGAACGTGAAAACGATGCGCGGTGCAAATAAACAAACTGAGGCGGTGATGCCAGCATTTAATATCCGGCAGATTTCCACTTTCTTGAGCTATGACGTCACCCCGCCCTGTGGGGACGAGATGCGGCGTACGTGAACAAATCAGCTTGCTTTAAGATATTTATTGAGAAGAATTATTATTTTAATACTAATAATATCGCAAGCAGGGCAGATCGGAGTTAACTTCAGATAAAACTACTACTTAACGCGATAATTTTATTCCGTTTTTCGTATTAAACTTATCGCAATAGACATTAGCCGGTAATTAAGGGTGCAACCAATGATATTATTATATAATTAGGTGCATGTGATTGCTTGTGTGCAGATGACCAAACCTTAACTATTAGACATAAGTGTTATAATTGACCAAGTGGTTGATTTTAGTATTTCTGTTGTACCATTGATGGTACAAGTGATACAAGAATGATGGTCATCTTTTGCTTGTCTTTACTGTGAGTATCGTAAATACGGGATTCTTATTATCATGAGCCTACAGCGTCCAAAGCAGGCACATCTTACCATGAGACACCCTCCAACCGAAACAAACGATGTGTTTTGTTATGGTATGGCGGCTTGTAGTTTAGTCAGAAAACAAGTAAAGCAATTTACTATTCTGAATATTAAGTTAAAGTGATCAATCAATGCTCAGCCCAAACCACTGGACGGATAGGCTGAGATTTGTGCATGCATGTATGATGATGGTATGACGTAGGCATCCGCAGATAGGATTAGATAATATTTCTTAACGCGAGCGAAGCCGCGGGCAAAACTAATCAAGTATATAAAAACCATTAATGTATTGCCTAATTGTACTGTCATCGTTTTTATGTAATACCTAATAAACAACCGACAATTAACTCATACAAGTCTTTTCAGCCTCAAAGCAATTGCAATGCGGTCGGTAAATTGTAATAAAAGTATAAGATTTCACGTGTCCATAGGCGTGTTCGCTCACGAGTGCGCGTGCGCACGTGTCCGGATCGACATAGACGCCGGCGCATGAGGCGTCAAAGATGCATTTTTCTAGTACACTCGGTTTTCAAATATGGTGGACGCGTAATTTTTGCTAAGGTATAAGTAATAATATAACACAAAATAATACATATAGAATTAAAATACCTAAAGTACCGCTACAGCATTAGGACTGGTATGTGTGGTTTGGTGATATTATTAGTACTGACCGATCGTATCTACAAGACCCCGCGATTCAACACCGTAGCGTTCTAAAGATGCAACCAATAATTTTATCTCTAGATCATTCCGTACCTTAACTGGATAATCAGTATCGGCAACAGTCGCCACTTACCACAAGTTGACCTGGTTGCTACGTTATAACCTATAGCTTATTTCGGCTACTCGTAAGACAGTCGAGCTGTAACACATAACAATGACCTACTGTTCGAATTAATGTTTGTCATATGCGCCGCGTCGACCTATAAATATTGTAATTTTGTTATGCTCGTCTGCCTTTGATAATAACAATTCAGCAAATTGAATTTTAATCACGCGTGCTAAAACTTATGTAGAACATATTCCACGACCGACATAATGGCTTATGTAATAAATTACCTTTATCCTCGATTAATTGTTCTAATGTGCCATTTAAAAGATACTGACGCTGGGTACCTCATAGTAATATACACGCACCCACACATATTTCGTTGTACATTCACCAACTTTGTTGTCAGAGTTTCGCCTTATGGCTTTTGACAGGGTTTATTGACACATATATAAATTGACACCCAAGACCGGCGGCTAAACATACCTTCCGCAATTAGGTAAACAATAAACTAACTATGGGGGAGACCTATGTCCAGCAGTGGACTGCGATAGGTTGAAGAGAGAGAGAAACTAACTAGATGCACAATCACCAGAAATATCAACCAAAAATGTCCGAGCGCGCCTAACACATACGTTGACAGTCCCTATACGATAAGACCTCACGAGATCCGTATCAAGTAGCTCAGCGTTTAGAAGATTAGAACAGGAACGCCGGAAATTTTTCCTTAAATTGAACATATATTTTTTGGCACAAAGAAAAGGCTTCATCATGAAAACATCGCCATTCCTTAATGAAGCTCCCCAAGCTTTCCCCAGTCTGCTATTACACATAACACTTCTTAATTAACCTTCGCCGAGTGCGTGCTTTAATTCATGAGCCGCCTCGCCGTCTGCCACGTTAATCCAGCTGTATCGATTTGACATTACGCCACTTTATGTCGCTCAGTTCAGATAACATTGGACCAACAATGGAAGCGTCGCATCGCTGGCGAATAGATAAAAGTTTCAGCGGCACAAAACAAAGATGTTGGATTCATATTCAAAAGAGATGTTTATCGTGACGGTAATAGGTCGGGGACGCGGTCAAAACAATGTGGCGAGGTCTTTAGTTTTTCATTTGTTCTTATTTCTAACTGGTACAAGACATTTATAAAAATTGAAGGGCTGTACAAAAATATTATCTAGAGAAGGCAACCTTTTAAAGATGTCATTAAAACTAGATCTGAAATTAGGTCTTTTAAAACTCTTTTTGTAATTTCGTATCTAAAACGGAATTATAAGAATTAAACAGAACACCCTAATTGCCATTTATCTTTTACAACTCTCCCAACATAACCGCAAACTGAGCAAATCATACCGTATTGTCGGCCCAGTAGAAAAGTATTCATTCCTTAGCTTTGAACCAATCATTTCAAATACCTTCATGAATAATCGAATATTTGCAGCGTCGTTCACGACTTTTAGTTTATAAATTATATATATACTTTGAGACAGCAACGTAGGTTCCGTAGGGACGTCACGACTATATCCGGAGCAATTTCCTCAAGACACGGAGTTACAGGCCCCAATCACTGTCCAGCTATGTTTGTAGTTTGACCTCAAATGAAACGTTACTGTGGATTAGTCCTCTTTATTTGTAGTTTTCGCAAATGTGCCTTATTAATTAAAAATACAATGAAATGTACTTATCTACATTAACCAATAGAAAGGTTCATTCAGCAAATAACGGGAAGCTGACAAACTCTATTTTTTTAGGGAAATTGTATTATATACAAATCCTTGATTTGCTATAGGAACTGTTATCGGTGGACGTCTGGCAAATACGCAGGTCATCTCGACAGCGAGTGTCAACCGATAGATTAGTTTATTAAACACTAATCGAACAATTAAGCTTCAATAGTTAGCCAAGTTCTTCCGTTGTTTATATTAAAAATTTATTAGCGTAAACCTTATTCTTATTTCCTATAGAAGTTTATAACGCTATATTTAATAAGTAATACACAAAATATGTAAAATATCTCTGCCTGATTTTTGTTTAGTATACGTGAGAATTATCCTCATGAATCACATGATTTTTTTATGTCATACGTAAACGGGTCGGTCAGTTTGCTCACCTGGTAGTAAGTGATACGCCTGACCATATAAGATGCAGTTTTAAAAGAAATAACAGTAGTTGTAGTCATTTTCCACCAACACTGTCCTGCATCCGTCACCTGAGACAACAGGTGTTAGATCTCTTATACCCGGTATTTTTTAAATAAAATTATATATTAGAATAAACAAGGCATAGTTAAAATGTGATGATGAGTGAAATGTCTAATGATAAATATATTATTAAAATGTATCATTGTTCCAGTTGACGAGAAGATATTCTGCTGTCACGGCGGTCTCTCGCCGGACCTGCAAGCGATGGAGCAGATCCGGCGGATCATGCGGCCCACGGACGTGCCGAGACCAGGGCTGCTGCGACCTGCTGTGGTCCGACCCCGACAAGGACACAGCCGCTGGGGCGAAACGACCGCGGTGTCAGCTTCACCTTCGGCACCGAGGTACGTAGACTTTGGTCCTTCGAGCGACGGATCATGGTAACCGATTCCAACGGTTAAGCGTTCTCCACGCTTAGATAAACAATAAATTAACTTGATGCAGAATCACAAATAAATAACAATACAAAATCTCCTCTTGGGGTGATGCTAATCTGATAACGTTTAACGCTACCAAAACACAGGCGTGTCTGTTCTCCACCAAACGGAGCAAATTTTGATCTTGCTCCTTGAGCTTCTTGGTGTTCATCTCACTGCCAATCTCAACTTCGGCCAATATATCGACTCAAAGCAGACTGCAAAAAAAAAACTTGGGATCCTTTCCAAGGTCAGGCGGTATTTCACCCCAGGACAGCTTCTAGCATAATATCAAGCCTAAGTCCGGTCTTGTATGGAATACTGCTGCCACCTATGGGATGGATCAGCCAAATACCAACTGGCTGCATTGGACTCGATTAAGAGTCGAGCTAAGCGGCTCATTGGCGATCCTACGTCTGACGCAAAGCTGCACGGTATCATTATAAGGGAGATTTGACATGTGATGACGATAAAAAATCTTTTAGTAGTAATAGATTCCATGTGATTTTACTAGGCACGTTTGTTGCCACTTGTCCAATAATATCTGGGCATGGGAGAAATGTTTGAAGTATCATCGATTAATTATGGTTTAATATTTATTATGTGATCGCATTAAAGCGGAAGCCTACGGAATGTTATCGCGTGCTTATCAGTAAATATAATCCTGATAAAGCGCTTATTTCGGTTCTAATTAAAATCCCAAAATTCGTCGAAACCATGAAAAACGCAAGTTTATGCATGTTGAAGGTATTTAACAGAAAATTAAAAACAATTTTTTTTTTAATTACACCCAAATACAAAACCCACGATTCATTTCTAGCAAAAGCCTGGTGTTAACATTTTACACCGTCAAAAGTACTAAAAGGTTAATAGGTCTATATAGAAACCTAACTTTATAGCTAAGCCAATTACGCAGTACACCTTTACATTACAATGTAACAGGCTTAAAACTGGCATAGCCGTTGGCACTGGTCCAAACGTTTCCACTTTAACACAAGCGCAGTGACTTCAGACCCTATTGACTTTTTTGAGTACGTTTGTACTACAAGCTGAATCGGTTAACTGCCAACTTTGATTCACGGCGCTCTTTGACAATCTGGTGTTTGGCAAGCAAAACGGTCAATTTTGTGGTTTCAATTATAGGTATTTTTTAATATCTTGGGTCTAACTATTCGTCACCATTCTTCTCATACCGAAGCTTTCCTCGTACATCATTTTAATTTTCATTTACATTCGTGAAGTGGGCCATTTAGAGCAGACAATTATTGCAAGGTATAAAAGCACTTGGTTGAGATGTGAACGGATTGTGATACTAAGAATAACACCGTTTTATTGTGTGGCTCAACTACCTAAATAATAAGTATCCTTACGTTATCACTGTTATCACATAAAAAACAAAATCTCGTGTTTATTATGATAGCTAACATTTTTTAATTAACACGATAACCTTTTGTATTGTTTTTTTACAAGTCACCATTATTAAGCGAAGTGTTTATTTGTAGTCTAAGGAAAGGTTTAATGATGAGGAATATAGGTTCAAATGTGTGAACTACCTATAGTTATTAGTTTCTAAGGCCTGTATTCTAGACCAAGACTCAATGTTGATCTTTACTTAAATTGAGTTAATAAGGGATAGGGCTATTTATCGTATAAAGCGCCATCCCTTTCTCACTCTACATAAGTGAATATCAACGCTCGAGTCTTGTTTTAGAATACGGGCCTAAGAATACTGCACTGCGCCTGTTACCAGTAGTGTAGCAAAGCTTGGGCGAAGCAGGCCACCGCCCCCCAACGCCCTAAGCCGAGGTTCGAGTCCCGTTCGAGGACGCCCTTAGGCTTGTTGTGTAAATTTTAACGCGCCCGGTGAAGCTGTAAACCATCTGCGGCCAACAGCAGTAGTCAGTTCGAAAAAAACGGGCCACCGCTTGCGGCCTCGCACTCGGGGGTTCTTGTACCCAAAAGGACCCTACTCGAACTCGCTTGGGATGAATGATTCAGAAAAACTGCACACTAAAAACAAATCCTCTTAGTTATCGGTTGGTCTTAACACAAATGACTAATACCTGTTAAATGAAAAAGGCCTGCACTTAAACGTAAAACATGCTGTCAAAAGACAGGCATTTTGCCTGTGCCTGCATATGAAAAATATTTGTATTATTTTAACCCATTGAACGACGGGAATCCAGAAACAAAAGAATATCTATAGTCTGACGCCTTAAGGCGTCATTGGCGGTCAAAGGGTTAATCTTTATTTTTAGGTGCTTTCATTAGAAACCTGTTTGACTACACATATAACCGCAAAATAATGTTGCGCAAATAAATCAAAATTTCTACAAATAGCGATGAATGAGAGTTGAAACGAGTCACCGATCAATAACTGATAAGCCGTTATATCTAGCAGGTTTTATCATGTTATCTTCAAGTACTTCCTATTGCAAACAAAAACTGCCTTATCGCAAAACATTTGTGTTGTGACATTTTTAGAAATCCACTCTTTATATATGCTCATGTATAGAATTTAAAATTAAAACAATTTTGATGGTGGTAACATTGTACATAACCGTCAACTAAGTATATAGTATTGACAAGTTGAGATGTCAATTTCTAGTGTTGTGACATTACTACCTACTAGATAAGTTAATGTAGTCATTTTTGATGGTGATATTTTCGTTTACTAGATCGTAGACTCGATACGGAGTCCTTTACATGAAATAGGAGTGTTATGCACTTTGTTTCGAGATGAGTTCACTGTAGCTAGTGAACTTACCGGGCATAACAGACCTAACATCGGCGTTATGGGTGACGCTGCGCACTGACGGATGTTATTGACGAAGAATGATCACTTTATACAGTGACTGTTTTTCTTCAATACTGCTCTGTCTTGGTCAGGCGTGTCACTTAGCAGTAGGTGAGAGAACTGAGCGTCCCGATAACGCTGTAATATGAAAAATACATTAAATACTGCGGTATTTTTATGTTGTGTAACATTTTAAATTACTACTAGACTCCACTTGAGAATGTATAAACACAATTATTAATTTTTAGAATTTGTATGTTTTCCGTCTTTCACGGTAAAACGAATTGACGTTTTGACCGCCAATACCGCCTTAAGGCGCCAGACACAATAGATTTTCTATTGTGTCTGGATTCTCGGCGTTCAATGGGTTATAGTGGAGGTAGTTGTAACTATGTAGGCAACTTTTAGTATCTTACAGCGCGAAGCCGCGAGCAACAGCTATTATAATTTAATAAAAACAATCAAATGATGGTGACTATAATCTCTTATTATTTAATTCTCATTTTTATTTAGGTGAGGACTTAATAACGTATATTACTAATAATGCCCATTGCGGTGTTGCAGGTGGTGGGCAAGTTCCTGTCGAAGCACGAGTTCGACCTGATCTGCCGCGCGCACCAGGTCGTCGAGGACGGCTACGAGTTCTTCGCCAAGCGGCAGCTGGTCACGCTGTTCTCCGCGCCCAACTACTGCGGCGAGTTTGACAACGCCGGTATGTGGCCATCACTTGAACTGCAAGCAAGCCATGAAAGAGACTGAGGCCAAGCATTGCTCTTTACTTGAATAGAGTTAGAAAGGGATGCCGCTGTATATCGTATATAACTACTTAACTCTTTGATCGCCGATGATGCCTTAAAGCACCAGACAATAGATTTTCTATTGTTTCTGGATTCCCGGCGTTCAGTGGGTTAAGTGAAGAACAACGATTGAGTCTCGTTCTATAAAACGGGCCTAGGTCTTTTAAGTCCTATTGAGAGACTAGCCTCCTTTTTAAATGACTTGACTTTCAAAGACTAAATGTTCAAGTTCCGATCAATAAGACTGACTCGTATTGAAAGGCTAAAACGACTAAAGTTGTTTTTAAAAAGAGTTGCGCTTTAATATTGAGTATATATGAAAATGTAATTAAAACATAATTATTTAATCATTCTCTATTATAAATATTATAATAATATCGTAAATTCATGTGTTTTATAGAAGTAAATATTACCGCAATCAAAATAACATTTTGAACTAACTTAATAGACAAATGCCCACACGAAAGACATTTAAATGAGTTCTCTTCTAGTCTTTTGTCATAACACATTTTCTATTTTTTTTTTCTAAGTAAAAAAAATTAATGCAAATTACAAAATATCCACTGACATTCACACAGCGCCATCTAGTCCCAAACTATTAAGCCTGTAATATGGATACTAAACAACGGATAAATATACTTCATACATTAATTTTTATTTTATTTTAAATACAGTAATTTTATATATATAATTGACGACCCATTTGGTGTAATCCTCACGATGTTTTCCTTCATCGTAAGAGCGTCGGATAACGTATACACAGTTTCGAAAAATCGAAAATGGCGGTATTTTAACCTGCGCCTTTCAGACCGGAAGTCGACCGCGCACACCATTGGGCCACCAACACTTATTCTTATTGTTATAAATGACATAATATAGCATTGACGACCCATTTGGTGTTGCGGTTGAGAGGTCGGCCGCAACACCAAGGGTTCCGGGTTCGATCCCCGGGCAATACAAACATTTGTGTGCATGAACATGTCTGTTTGTAATGGTCTGGGTGTTTCTATGTATAATATGTATGTATTTACAAAAAAAAATGTATATATGTATGTTTATCCGTTGTTTAGTACCCATAATACAGGCTTAACGCTTAACTTGGGGCTAGATGGCGCTGTGTGAATGTCAGTGGATATTTATTTATTTATTTATTGTGATGTTTGCAGGCGCGCTGATGTCGGTGGACGAGACGCTGATGTGCTCGTTCCAGATCCTGAAGCCGGCGGACAAGCGCAAGCTGTACTCGGGCCTCAACATGGGCCGCCCCAACACGCCGCCGCGCCCAGCCCAAGAACAAAAAGAAGTGAGTGCAACACACTTACAACACTACATATATTGCGGCACGCATGTTGTACAAAAGATGAGTGACATTTACTCGCGGTATGTGACATTTTCACGCAGTAAAATGTAGCCGCCATGTTGGGTAATAGGGAAAAAATCAACATTCCCGCAGTAAAACGTAGCCTTTGTGTTGGGTTCTAGAGAAAAACTAATACCTAGGTGTTACCCGTGGTATCTTTAAAAATATTTTCCCTTAGTAAAATGTAGCCTAGAGAAAGTTGTGAATAACTAGTTAGTACCTGCAGTATATTTTCCAGCAGTAAAACGTAGCCTACATGGTTGGGTTATAGAGAAAATCTTCAATAAGTAGGAGTATGTGGTACGGATATTTTCCCGCAGTAAAACGTAGCATATAAGAAAATGAATAACAAACTGTTGCCTGCTGTATGGGATAATTTCCCGCAGTAAAACGTAGTGTGTTAATCCAAAGAAACAAAATCGCTTCAGCCTTTTAGACGTGAATAACAAGGCATGTTATTCAAACTAACAACATATATATGAATAACGTTTAATAAACTGCACCTTAATTCTGTACAAAATAGTCAATTACTACCGCTCCCTAGAACCTAATGTGGAAACGTCATTAATCTAATTTACGTAATAGAATAGTATAGTTCTGGTAACTTAGTGTGTTTAGGTAAGGCTGCGTATATACTAGGATTTAGCATATAACACATTGGTATGAGACAGTGCATTTCTCTAAGCGTAACGTTAACCTTTTAACCTCCACGATTCAGTCAGCGGCAGTGAAAGGGTTAAATCATCTATGAGAAAAATAATAATAGTTTCCTCGGCTTTCACTAAACATCCTAAACTCATGGATAAAATGAGCGTTAGTGGCTGAAACCTTCGCACACACGTAAAGAAAGGCTTGTGCGTGAAGTCGACCAATCCGCACTGGGCCCTCGTGGACGACTGAGACCTATACACCCTTCACTGGTAGGCTCGTGCCCCTCGATGGGGACGTAAAATGAGCTGATGATGATGATGATGATGTTCCGTGAGCGGCGATTAAAGGGTTAATGTTTATGCAATCAAGGCCTGTGCCCCGCAGTGGGTCGTTATAGGCTGATGGATATATCTTAGAGAACTGCACTGGAACGGCGTGGTGTTGTTTCTTTTGTCGTGTGACATTTGCCTATCAGCAACAGGGTTGTTAACAACTGAGCTTGATTTTTGATCTGTCAAAATGACTTATCCATACATTTTCTATGATGTTCGAACAATATGGGCCTTTTTCCTGTTATGCAGTTCTCCGCCCCCGTGCGGGTTACACCCACATGCGGTAGGTGTAATACAGATTTGCTTTTTTAATAAAATAGTCCATATCCCAGCTGATATAAAGTTATTTCTAACAATGTACGCGATATAAACAACACTACGTTTTATTAATGTAATGCATTAGACATTAGATAATACCATTTACCGTACAAACTAGTTATTCGAAGTGGTGGTTTTACATCACTTAAGGAGATAGCGTAGACACTAAAGTATATTTAAAATAGTATGTTGATACATTAAATGTCATCATTTCAGTGAAAATCTGTATGTAAAAAGGCAATCTCTAGGTTAAATGTGTAGCTCTAATGACAACATCAATATTTATGGACTCAAAATTGTACTTACTTTTTTCTGTATTGAATTTTCGTATTATATGCATGAGTTACAAAATTTGTTTTATACTTTTTATATACAGTTGTCATTACTGCCCTCCTAACGAAGAGTGCAATAAGTCGGATTTTGACAAATTAACTTAAGACCTTTTCAAACTCCATTTATACATTATGACTAAATATAAAAAATACAATATAGAACATAAAATCTAAATATATATAAAAGCTCTTCAATTTACCAAAGGTTGTAACAATTCCAAAAAGACGTATGAGTCGAAAATATAGACCTAATTTTCCTGTTTAGGGATAAGGTCTAAAGTCAATTTACCTAAAAACCTATTGCACTCTTCTTTAAGAGTGCAGATTAGTTGTAATATTATAGTATCACGAGTATATCTTCCAATTATGGNAGTACATTATTTGAATAATTTTTATTTTTCTTCAGTGTCATCTGAAACGCATAAGTAAGGTATAAACGTGTGATGTGACGTTTGGCATATAACTTGTACAGTAACAGACAATTACATTGATGTTTTAATTAATATAATTTGTCTTTATTGGATAGTACACGCCATAATTTTAACAATTAAAATAATGCGCTATTCACTAGTGTTGTGAAATGATTCTTTTGCATCGTTATCGATAGTCAGCCTGTATAAATTTGACACATCTTATACTAATAACATTATTATTATTTCTAAATCACTTGTTAGTTCAGTAAAACGTACCTCTATTAATTAACCTCTTGTTTCATTTCTAATACAGTTGCCGGTATTTACTATCATTATCCTAATGTATTGTTTGTTCATGTGTTATTGAGTTGTGATTGTGTGGTCATTAAATAACGTGTGTTTTGTTCCCGATCCCGGCGCACCACAGTTAGTCGGCCGCGCCGCGCTCGTGTGAAGCCGACGACTTGCATGGATCCCATACAAAGCACCTACGTACATTACATGCCCTACCGTACCTCGTCTGTACGCTAAAACATACCAAAATGCAATTCTCGTCTCTCAACGTTACGTCGTAATGCCTGAAATCGTTTGCGCTGTTGCTATGTTTTAGCATACGGCAGAACTGCCACGATTCTGCTAATTTTGAAATGTGCCATTTCTATCTTTATTGTGTTAAAATAGTGATAAGTAGTGGAATACCAATTTAGAATAAATACCACCAATTGAGACTCAAAAATTAGACCATGACATGTCATTGTAAAACGATAATGGTATTATTTAAATAGTAGAATACCAAACATGCAAAATAAACTATTAAAACAGAATAAAGATATAATTGGTGCATTTTAAAATTAGCGGAATATATGGCCCTGAGCGAGATCTATTTAGCAGAGAGGCTCAACAGTGTAGTGTGACGGGAAACGGCTTTTTAGCTTTCGTATTAGTAGCTTTTCCAAACTCAAAGCAACGTCATACCGCTATGACGACACGACGCCGACGCTTGTGCGGTGTGTGTACACAGATATTTAATAGAAACCTATGGAAATTAAGTAAGTATGATCAGTTGATATCTGTAGACTTGTGTCAATTATCTGTGTACCCAATGCGCCTACGCGTTGAAGTTTTGACGCTGCCACTAGCGATCTGACGTTG
>PQWD01005876.1:0-114427 GCA_019425675.1 Leucinodes orbonalis | reverse complement strand
CCGCTCACTCCGACGCTCTTACGGTGAAGGAAAACACGTCAAAGGGAGATTCATGCACGCCTGCGAAGAAATTCAAAGGTTGTGCGTGAAGTCGTCCAATCCGCACTGGTGCCGCGTGGACGAGGCCTAATCACCCTACACGGGTAGGCTCGTACCCCTCAGTGGGGATGTTTAATGAGCTGATGATGAAAGCTCAAGCCCTGGTCCCAAAATGGTAGGCAAAGAATATAATATAAAAGAAGATAGAGCGACATTTTGCGCAGTACTGACATACTTTTCTAGCTTACTTTACATCCATCAATCTTTTTATACTCTTTTATTTATCCTTCTAGGACTGCACCATAGACTTCTTAAGGACTTGACGACTTTAGGTAAGATAAGACCTTATGGTTCGTACCCTCGTGTATATCTCCACATTCGCACAATGAACCATCTTTGTTATTCTCCTTTCAGTCATGCGCTCCAAGTGTCCATAATATCTTAACATATATCTTTCTACTTCTGTCACTACATCTTCTTTTAGACCCAATCATCATCAGCTCATTAAACGTCCCCACCGAGGCGCACAAGCCGACCCGTAAAGGGTGTATACAATACAATAGAAGAATATTTATCGGATAAAGATGTGTGGTCTTGCACTTAGTGTTCCAGTTACAAAATCTTTGTAATAAATTATTGTAAAGCTATTTGTAGGTAAATGACAAAACTGTAACCACTGATATAAAAAGATTAAAAGAGTAACTCGAGTTTCTTGCCGGCTCTTCTCGAAGATCCTACTTATTCCGAACCGGTGGTAGAGTCACAAAAATATGATAATAATAACAATTGACGATGCAAAAGTATCTGTAACAGATTTATTTGAATAAAGATTTTTTTTTTCTACTTTCTTTCTTTGTATAAGTAATCAAGTAAGTAGTCCATGCGCGCCCAGTGCGGGTCGGCCAACCTGTTGTTAAAAACCAATGATTCCAATAGTCATTTCGCAGGTTCCTCTTCATGTTTACGTTCGCCGTACGCGTCGGAAAACGTACTATATAATTTTGAAACACATTGGTATGTGGCGGGAATTGAACTTGCGCCCTCCAGATCGGAAGGCAACAGTCCACACCAATGAGCCACCGACGCTTTAGACCACACTTTTCTCTTATAACAGCACGACTAATCCGGTCACTCCACATATATTCGTCAGAAATCTCGCAACTACAAAAATAGTCTACCGAGAGATACCTAATACAAAAATGCGTAGAACGGTAGTAATAATAAAAGTACATTACAAATATGGAATAACTCCTCCCTTTTTTTAAATGAGCCTTGTTTTGCCTCATCAAAATATAACACCGAAAATATTTTATTACGCCTTAGCATTTCATTGATTGAGTCGGTGTCCCCGGAGTGGGATACCCATTAATTGAGTAGGAATAAGATAATCTTGGATGTAATACTCAAAGGACCTTTTCCAGGACGAACAAAATTACGGCTAGTATAACATCCACGGTTACTTAATTACGTGTAATATTTGTTCTTATTTGTGACAGTGTATAAGAAACAAGTCTCGTTTCTATACTAGTTATTACTAAGAACAACCACATTGTGTGGCCACATCATCCAATAAAATAATACTTTTTTTGTGTTACAAACTGTACAGGACGATCTGGACGCTCTCCTGATGGTAAGTGATACGCCTGACCATGAAACAACAGATTTTAGGTCTCTTATATCCGGTAATTTTACTAGCTATAGTGCTTTTATCCCGAAACACAGAAGCGCAAAACACTGCTATATCACAAGACGATATCTAGCACTGTAATGGTACCTACCTAGACGACTCAGTACCGTGTCTATGGTGTCGTGGGTTGGGGGTTTGGGGCGGATTGGTGTGTAACAATGTGCTCAAATGTGTGGCCGGGATTTAATCAAGGGATTTTGTAATGTTTTTTTCTCTCATCACTAGTTGGCCAGTAATATACTGAATTATCTCATTGTATGAGTACTTTTATAAGAGTTATTTTCACATACGTCGGGCAGAATAGCGCTGTTTCCATAACTTTTTTTTTCTATTTAAGTTCTTTTTCTAGTGTTTAATTTTTAAGTATTGTATTGACTGGCACAATAAAACGATAATGTTAAACTTTAGTGATGAAACTAATCTTACCATCTTTGTCTGTCTTATGTTCTACCTCTTAATGCAAATTTTAATTGGCGATATTTTCTGCTTCATTATATAATATATTTTTCGATAAACCAACTAAACAAAAGCTACATACATAACTTACAAAAACACGAGTAATTATATCTATAGTGTCATACGAAATTATGTTCTCACTATCAGCTATACATTAAGCAACTGATCAATCTTAGTAGCGTACCCCCGATTTGTTATCCCTTCCGATCGAAGCTACTAGTCCTTTGAGATATCGGCACACTAGTACGCTTTGATCCCATGTAATTACTTTCAATTGTTGATTAATAGGCGAGGAACACACAAGATGTGATTAAGGCATTAGTGACTTTGTCCCTTCTGTGGGTAAATTGGGGTTAAAGGATTAGCAAGTGTGTGCGTGCGAATAAGTAACTAGTAAGAGAAATGGTATTGAAACTTAAATGAGTAGACCTATATAATCAAGGTCTAGCATTTACAGTATAGACATAATTGAAGAATATTCTTTATAACTGTACCAAGTGTTATAGTTATGATTTAAGTGGATTTGTGTTTCGGGTTGAAATGTAAGACAGGCCAAAAGTCATCTCACAGTAACTGCGTATTCCTTGTTGCTGACTTATTTCATAATTACCGTCAATATCTGATCCATTGCTGCAAATGCTTACACTCACTCTGATATACTGATCCACGTTGTCTTCATGCCGACACGCTTAGTCGCCTCTACCACATCTTCGGTTCACCCTCCTATGCCGAGGTAATAATTCCCCTTTGATGACTTAAGGTATGTTTTTTTATGTAACCAAGTATACAGGACAGTCAGATGCTCACCTGACTGAAGTGCCCGCCTGCCTGACCATGACAGGGCGGACTTGATGGAGACCAACAACTGATAGACCTACAGTTATTTTTCTCCATCAACCCCTTTGATGACTTAAGGTATGTTTTTTTATGTAACCAAGTGTACAGGACAGTCAAGATGCTCACCTGACTGAAGTGCCCGCCTGCCTGACCATGACAGGGCGGACTTGATGGAGACCAACAACTGATAGACCCTACAGTTATTTTTCTCCATCAACGCCGCACTGTCCCCAACTCCCGAGACAACAGATGTTTGGTCTCTTATACCCGGTAATTTTACTAGCTAAAGTGTCCTCATCTCGAAACACAGAAATACAAAACACTTTTATCTTACGGGACGATATCTTGCACTGGTTGTACGTCCGTACACTAAGATCGAATCTTTTAATGCATTGCAAATGTAGGGAATTATCTTTTATTACATTATTTGGCAAAAGCGCATTTAGTAATTTTCAAAATCTATCCATCACTCAGGTCGCAAAAAAGGTGCATTGCTCGAAGTCATTAAGAACTGTACAATCACAAAAAAATAAATATCCTTTTTTATATTTAATTAACAAGGCTAGAACCAGTTATCGTTCCATAGTACCCTTGTACTCATTTATATTCCTACCTCAGGAGTTATTAAAATTAAACAATAGATAATAAATATGAACTGTTTATTATTAAATGTGAATGTTACAGTGTAAAATTGTTATCAGTGACATCACGCTCGCCAATCGCCAGCTGGTCTCCATCGCGCTTTGCTGGCCGCCCTGATGCAGCTCAGCGAGACTCTCACCTGTGGAAGTAGAATTGAAATCTTAATTATATTTTTATTTGTTATTTGAGAAATTAAGCCCAAGGTTCGGAGCCTTGCCTGGAAGCAATCGCTTATACAATTATTTTTCTTTAATATATTATTGATTTCCATCCTTATAATAATTTTCATTGATTAATATATTAATTTTTTTTTTAAATTTTTAATTTAGATTTTACAATGGGCGGCAATTAATTTAAGCATGGTAACTGCATCAGATGGGGAGCGTCACAGATTTCCAGACAAGTACATTATTATACATGCACAATACTCACATCCACATCCATTATATTAATATTTATTTAGAATGATGTTACACAGATTGTATTTATTATTATTGTATATGTAAGTAATATGTAGTTATTTATTTAAGTATTTTTAGCAACAACATCGTCCGTGCGCCGACTCAACCGGGCTCACTGAAAATCGGCGCCAGGGTTCACTACTGGTGTCCCTGGCTTATGCTGAGTGAGTCCGTTTGATTCAGGCATCGTAGCACATGTTGTTCCTGTGTTATTTTTTATTGTTGTTTGTTTATTTGATATGTTTTACATGTGATTGTGTTGCGGTGCATTGAATCAATAAATGTTTTCTTTCTGTCTTTCTTTCTTATTGGATGAAGCCAATGCTTGCTGAGCAGTGGATGGTGGTGACAGGATTAATAAAATCAGCAGTTCATTTCTGCAGATAGGAAACTGCAGAAATTTGCATTTTATTTCTCTGATTAGCGACCAGTCTCCGATAGGGACCATAAAGAATTCAGGAGATTACATCTAGGATTTTAGTTCGAAATCATCCCTCGCGATCAGTGGCGTGCACAAAAAACGCAGCAGCCTTCAGAGCTAACAGGGTAACAGGTGCATACTCTGGGTCTTATTCAATAATTTTATAAAGGCTAAAATTTATCTGCGCTTTGGCCGAGTGCCATCTGCACTTGCCTCTTCTGCGAACAGCGATAAGCAAAAATTAGAACGAAAAAAGCAATTTTATGATAAAATATTTTCTTGACTTATTATTCTTATTATAAGCAGTTGTTTTGGAAATATCCTTCTGCATACTCTTAAAATATCCTTACATCACTGCTCAAGATATCAGGTCCAAAGTTTGGAAGTCTCAGATTGGGGTATTAAGCGTCAACAGACTTTCCTAGTGATATAGAAATAACCTAGAGAGATATCAAGTTTATATTTGAAGTACCTTTGATAACATGTAATATGACATAGGCAGGAGGCGGGGCAGGCGGAGGTGCGCGCGCCACGCTGCACGTGTACCGGCCGGCGTCATCGTTCCTCACGCGTGCCACGCGCAAACGAATTTGCACCGTTTGACCAATTCTGTGCGAACGCTGTGTGGAAGAAGAGTTATGAGAAATATGACTAATCAAATGCATGGTGATGGGTAGACGATGGATGTCAACTGCTAGAAAGCGGTCCACGTGGAAGTCATTAGGGGAGGCATTCATTTATCTGTGAAAGTTTAGGCTATAATAACAATGCTGATTAAATCCTAAAAAAGTACGTCTTAGCTCAAAACAGGGTGAATTTTCTTTACAAATTAAAAACACATACTCGTCTTGAAAGAGTTAACGCCTTAACCTTAACGCTGTCAAAGCTCTTAACGCTTTGACAGTCAGAAATGTGGACACAATAGAGAATCGGTTACTCGTAACGCTACTCGTTTATTATGCAGTTGTGTCCATCAATAGGTTAATTACAGGACAGAAGTTACAGGACTTGCCCTAGTTCAGGTGTCAGTCCGGCATAATCTTTTAGTTCATAAGATAAATTGTACCTATTGTAAATGTTTGTGTTGTTTTATAAAATACTGTAAGATTATGGTGATAAATAAAATTATTAATTGATATATTTTGTATTGGCTTACTATGGGTGTTGTGAGCATCAAGAACTTAAATATCTGAACTTATAAAGGATAAAATATATCTACAAAGAAAAATCTTTACTTTAAATTCTTTAGATTTAACAGTAATATTTGTCTCAAAACGACTGTTGTACGTATTTAAAAGTACTTTCAATAATAATAGTCAAATTAAAGAGCAAAAAAAGTGTCTTCTTGCTTGCTTGATAATCAAAATATATAAAAGCACTCACCTGATTCCCCCTCTAGTTGTGTCATCGTTGAGCAGTGATTCCCTTCTGTACCACAAAAGGGAAGGACCACCCTCCATCCTCAGACCTCTAACCTCACAACGTAGAGCAACAGTGCTGCCTAACTCGCAAACTTGCTCTGATACTTCTGCGCCTGCATTGTCAACGATCCGCACTGACACCTGTAAATTAAAACGTAATTCAAACATATTCTTTGAGAACTCATATGCATTTATAGTCTGTCATAGATTAGATTAGCCTTTCTTTCTATCGTAAAAAAATAAATTAAACCTTTTAATTTGGGGTTAGATGGCACTGTGTGATTGTCAGTGGTTATATGTTTATTTATTTATAGTAGGTATTTCATACATTATGGGTACTCCACATTCAACCAGCAGTTTTTCTACCGGTGTATATTTTTTCCACTTTCTACCTGTTAGTAAAAAATATTCCTTTCAACCGGCAACTTGAAAACTGAGGTGAAATGTATGGAAAGGGCGGTCGGTAGAAATTATTATGCTTTACTCTTTTCGAATGTCAAGATTTTTAATGTCAAAGTCCTTTATGTTAATTCAACTAATTTACTTTGAACAATATAATTTTGCCTCAACTAATACTTTTATTTATCAGATTATAAGTATTTCATTTCATACCTAGACTTTATATAGGTCATCGTAAAAATGAAATGTCCATGACATTTATATAGGTCACTTATCACCGCCAACGCCATTGGGCTCTGATATTGAGAATGTAACAAAAAGCAATTGGGATTTTAGAGAGACGTATGTGCCAATAAATCGCCGTCACACATCGAGTTGCTACTGATTTCTAACAAACCTGTAGAGGAGTGGAAACTGATCCTGAAATATGTTACAAAATATTACATTTGGAAGGTTCTTTGGTTCAAATCATGCTGAAAGCCCTTCGAGAAGAAGAAACATAATAAAATTAGTATTTTGATATATAGTAGAAAAAGTTGCCATAAAAATACAATAAACTAGTTTCGTTGTGTTAAATAATAATTTAATAATGTCACTGATATATTTAAAGTGTGGAAGAGTTGCTTTGGTATAAATGGGCCGGCGTATTACTAAATACCGAGGAAGCAATTTACAAATTTCCACCGACATTCACACAGGTTTAGGTCTTCAAGCTAACTGATTTAACAAGGAAAAACATGGGCTACTGTTATTTTAGAAAACTAAAGGAATGTTTTATCGCACAGCACACGACGCGTACGTAAACTGCATGCTACGTTTTACTTCGGGAAAATATCTCATACCGCGGGCCAAAGCTAGTTAATAATAACTTTAGAAAATAATAAACCTCACCAGGCACATGAAGCGTGACCCGAGCAGTTCTTGGTGGATGTGCTGACAGCTGGCAGTCGTAGTGAGCTGCGTCCGTTGGCCTGACTTCTTTCACTTCCAACCTCCAGATGTCTGGTGGGATGAATCGGGCGGAGTACCTTTTATGAAGAAGCAATATTATGACAATATCAAAACAGTCATTTCTTAGTTCTATTTCTAACGTTTCGACTGCAGTTTTATGTTTTTCATCAAGACATACACAATACAATTAATGACGGTACATCATTTTGTTGCCGCGAAGGAGTTTGTTTTAAGCGATAAGAAATTGCAAACTTTCAATTCCATATAGTCAAACATATCTCTTTATTATATAATAAATACTGTGTCATATATTTATATAGTATATATTTAGCTGCTTTTTTACTTATTTAAGAAAGAAAATTGTTTATTCGGTGCACCAAATTTACAAATACAATCAAATTCTATAACTTAATATAACAGTAAAAAAGTTGAAATAAGGGACCGAAAAGACATGTACTCAGCATGGTGTCGCGGCACGAAAACGTACCGAAACGCTGATCTTCCGTAGATTACCTTTTGAAGAGGGACAGAGCTACACGCAGTGCGGATACAAGATAATATATAATCATACCATATTGTGGATACAATTAAACAAGTACGATATAAAATAAAATAACATATATATATTTAATATATATATATACATACACACTCATAAACACATACATATGCACGTACACATACAACAATATTACATACATATACATACAAAAATGTAGAATATACATTGCAGTAAATTATTAAACTATACATTTGACATAGCAGATCATTTTAAGATTGCTCAATCTGTGACCTAAGGAGATATTTTTTGTAGTTACCCTTAAAGCTTCCCACAGTCTGACATTCTTAAAGGTGGTGGGATATTGTGCCAACATCTCGTCGCAGAGTAGCGAAAGCTACCACGAAACGCCGCTGTGGTATGTCTCTGATTGAGCAGCAAAATGGCATGTCTAATTGGGCGAGCAGAAAATTGAAGTTTCTCGTATAAGTACGATGGAGACTTAGTCTTTATTATACCGAATAACAAAGCGGAAAAATGTAGTTCCCGTCTAGACTTCATGTTAAGTAGGTTTCCTTGATTAAGAAATGGGGTAACGTGTGTTCTACGAGGAATGTTATAACAAAAGCGAGCACATGCATTCTGAACACGCTGAATAATTTTCTTGGTGTAACCATAAAGACACTCCCCGATAACTGTATCAGCATAGTTTAACTTTGATAAAACTAGACTTTCACAAAGCTTTATTCTTGTACCTATGTCCAAACAATCACGTATTCTATACAGTACCTTGAGTCTGTAGAAGCTTTTATAACATGTTCGTAGAATTTCAAATTACTATCCATACGGACACCGGGATTACGAGCATTAGTTACGTATTCTAATTTCGCATTTTCAATATTAATTTGTGGTTTTAAAGAAACTATTTTATTTACCTGAGTTTTTGACCCCAGAACCATAAACTTAGACTTGGACGGATTCAAAACCAAACAATTTTTATTAGCCCAATTTTGGATAGCTTGCAAGTCAGTATTTATCTTGTTAATTGCTGTCAATATCTCAGAAGGTTTAAACGACAGATATACCTGAAGGTCATCAGCGTACATATGAAAACTGCAATTAGTTATGTATTTGGTCAAATCAGCATTTGGGATGTATTATTGATAAATGTATATGTATGTTGTTAATTTTGTGACAGATTTACTGGTATCTGTAAACAAGCTCTACATAAATAAAAGCTTGTTTAGTTTGCGCATATTTTTATATATAATTTTTGTTTACGTTTCTATTTGCGTATGCTAAATATAAATATTTACTAAACCTAATTTGTTGTTTATCAATTTTATCAGAGGGATGAATGAAAATAGACCAGATTATTTTCAATGTTAAAATGGGTGAGTTTTGTACCGCCTAAGGCAGGCTGTTCACTGAAGCGGAGCGAATTTAGAATCCCTCACAAAATTACACCATAAAAGTACCTCCACTCTCTGCGAGAGTCTATTCGTGAATTATATACCTCACTTATCTGTCCAGTGGACATGGAACCTTATTTCTCTTAATAAAATAATATTCGATGGATATATTTGCATGTGTGCGTGATGAAGCATGTGATTCGTTTAATTACAAAACTAGGCACTGGCAGGTTTTATTAAATTCCATTCAATAAATAAAAAAGTTATTTTTTTACCTGTCATCGGCAGTATATTGTTGGGTGCCAGTAGTGAGTAGCTCCATAGGTTCTTCGTCATTTTTTCTCCGAACCCAAGATACCTGTGATAATCAATTTTTCATACCTCAAACAATTGAACTTACGATAACTACGTCCTTTTCGTTACTTGCCAGTTTAGTCTTTTAAATATAAAAAATAAGGTATCTATATATTTTTTACATTTATATCATATATTATAAGCATAAGTATATTAAAAATGATATAAAGGAAATTTAAAAACTAAGATATGAAAATGAGATAGAATTTTATTAAATTTATAAATAGAAGACTGTCGCCAAGAAACTTATTACAAGTATATTCTTAAGAGCACGAGAGTCGTACAGAAACTATAAAATGTTGTCGAATCATCCTTCAATAGCAAGAAACAAGTCAGTTTGGATCTAAAAGCAATCAATTTGTTGATTTTTTTAACATCCGGCACTACAGCAAATCAAATTATTGCTAATCATAGTAAGAAGAGATATAAAATTGCCTTTGTTTTTTCAGATATGTTTTCAAAAACCGCAGTATGAAGAGGCAATCTTTCAAATGAACATACTTATTACCAGTTTATCATGAAGAGCATCCACTTTGCAATCCAATGAGTGGAGCCGACGAGTGCTTCTATCTCCGGCGCCGCGGCTGCATAAATATTGTTTCCTTTGCTGGCCCTGAAAAGTTTAGATACGTTAGAATAATTGGATGAATTAACATATTAATTGCTGTTATTCAGCAATAAGTAATTATGTTCGGCTTTTTAAAAAAATATATTATTTACCACCAAAACACTACATGTCACACTTATAAAATCTTAAAAGAGGAGCTTCGATATATGATTATAGAAAATAACAAACACACAAAGTACGGAATACAGAAGCAACAAAAAGAAACGTTAGTTTTGAAAGAATGCAAATGATGAAAGATGCAGTGTGAGGGAAATCAATGTAGTCATAATTTTCCGTCAACACTGCCCTGCGTTCGTCACCCGAGACGACAGATGTTTGGTCTCTTATACCCGGTAATCTATACTAAATACAGTTCCTTCATCCGTAACATAGAAGTGCAAAATAGTCCTATTTTACGGAAAAATATCTGACATTGCGGTGGTATGTATTTAGACGACTCAGTTATACATAAAATAAAGCGTTTATGTGGCATTAAGTTATAAATGGTTGCAATTATATTCTACTTAACAAAATAAATCGGTCAATTAGTCCTCTACTTTAAGGAGCGCCGACTAAAGATACGATCAATCCAAATTTAAGTGACCACACTATAAACTTAATTAATGACGCAATTTGTCAAATAAACTAGACAGAAGCTAACTTTAGTCATTTATATTATTGCTGAAGTGAGTTTGATTATTTTCATTTAAGTTGGAAATGGTCAGACCGATCGCGGCTTTTGGAACAAAAACGTTGTGCGGAACTAAAATAACTTTAATTTCACACGATAAGTAAATTTATTGCTTTAAATTGCAAACATACATTGCAGGAATAATAATATTTTTGAGTACATTCACTGTTTCATTGCAGTTTTATTCAAATAAGGTACTTGTTTCGAGAATTAATAAAAGTTAAGAATGGGATTCAATACAATAATATTGATAAGTCTTCCATACCTGCCAGAAGATTTATTTTTATAGACACTATATACAGCGCCGTTGAGTCCCAAATACAGTGATAGAAAATGTATTACAGTGGAAAATAGACAGGGGACTAATAAATAGGAAACATACATATTAATTTAACATTTTTTTATATGTTCCAATTATACGGAAGAACATAGTATTTTCAAAATCGAAATAAATATAATCAGATGTACAAAAAATATTAATACACAACCATTACACCATCAGTTGTTAAGTTTAGTCACTGCTCGGCTATTAATGTAGTGATCAAAAAGATATTAATATAAATAAATGATTGTTATTTTATTGAAAAGCTAAATGAACGCTTTGGAGGAAAAATAACATTATGGAAAATTTTGTGATCAAATTTCTCAGTTAACAGAGTAAAGCTAATTTATGTATTTCAAATACGCTTTTTATTAAGTAGTAGATATTATTTTTCTATATTATTCACACGGGGCCTTCATTGAAAACGAGGAGCTTATACGATAGGTATTAAAAACATTGAATCTAACCTAATGATAGCCTTACCTTAACCTAATGATATCCTTTTTTCCATATACTCGCCACATTAACCTATACAAAGAGAATAACAGACACATAAAATATTCTGGATCAAACCCAGAACCCTTAGTGCAGTAGCCGACTTCTGTATATATGGTATAAATAACAAAGAGACTAAATAAAATAAAAAAGAATTAACAAAACTATTTAGTAGTTTCATCTGTGGATTTCATACACAGATTTGGAATTAAATCGTGTGTACCAAACACAAAATATATACAGACTTATCCGTTGTCCATGAAACGGATTTTGATGGAATTTTCATTATACGATAGGTGGTATAAACAGTTAACTTAGGTT
This sequence comes from Leucinodes orbonalis, assembly GCA_019425675.1. Taxonomy (NCBI): domain Eukaryota; kingdom Metazoa; phylum Arthropoda; class Insecta; order Lepidoptera; family Crambidae; genus Leucinodes; species Leucinodes orbonalis. The sequence continues at coordinate 102,412 of PQWD01005876.1, read as the reverse complement.
ATTTTTATGAACACGCGAACAATGTAACAAACACATCTTGTAAATAATACATAAGATAAACCATCAAATCTAAAACAACCACTTACTTCCCATTCCTATGCTGATGGGTGTTCGAATATGTGTCGAAAATATAATTGAGCAATGGCGCTGAAGATCCAGTTTCACCTGGTTTTCTTCTCCTCTCCACTACAGGCGGAGGGCTGAACACCGACGTCACACTTGTCACTTCACTCACATTCGATACCGTTACGTTAACAAGTCTACGTTGTCTATTAACGATCACGTGATTATTGTTTATAGCACCTTCACCATTTACAGTAACGTTATTTGTACAACACTTTTTTATAGCATTTTCTAAATTTGGATTTAAGTTAAGTTTAGTATGGTTATAGCTAACGTTGTGCAACATTTGGTATACTATGTTTAAAGTGGGCTGGAAGTTTGTTTCTTGTTTGTTTGTTGGCGGTCTTGAACTGGTGTCAGCGTCGGTCCCTGGAAACAAAAATACTTTGTCACTGATATCTCTAATTTTAGACAGACTTCGAAGAGAGGGATGTGATCGAGTTCATATTAAATAATTCTAGAAAATCATTGCACCGCTAAAGCAAATCATTCAAAGACAATGTTAAAAAATTCACATCATCATTAGCTCATTAAATTTCCCCACGCAGGCCCAGTGCGGATTGGACGACTTCACACACAACCTTTAAATCTCTTCGCAGGTGTGCGTGAAGGTTTCCTCACAATGTTTTCCTACACCGTAAAAGCGTCGGATAACGTACATATAATTTCGAAAATTCGAAAACACATTGGTCCGTGGCGGGATTTGAACCTCAGCCCTCACGGTATGAGGGCAACTGTCCACAACTTTAAGCCACCGACACCCTAAAAAAATTCACGTTTCAATGAAAATTGATTCGTATACGGACGGATAGGCTTTTATATCGCGTCATTAACGCACACATTTAATTGCGATCCTATATTTTAAAAATAGAGTTATGCCCTTTGGTTGTCGTCGTCTAGCGTTTATGTTTGATACGATAAATCAAAATCCATTTTGGGCTGATTAACTTCCAACGGCCCATCTCTACGTTGAAGGTCAGTACTTTACATTAATAAACCGCAAAATAACGAAGTTTCGTTACAGTAAGACGGTTTTCAAGTCAACATTACGCTTTTACGGTATCTATTTAAATCCCTCTGAATTAAAATATAATAAGGACACTTAAGGAATACCAGTAAAGTGCTTTTGGGTCTGCAATTTCATTTGAAAGGGCCGCGTTTGTTGATAAGAGGGTATTTTTAAATGGCCACGTTTCAAAGACCTTATAAAGGTTCTTTAGAATTGTGGTCTTTAAGAGTACAGTTTGGGTAAATATTACTTTTGAATGCTGTCTAGACGTTTGTTAGATTGTCATTATTGCTACCGAATGATAGCTGATCTTGAGAATCAACAAGAAAACAATTTTTTTACTGAACCGGAGGTATTTTTTTTTTTGCCAGAATTGCCTTATAAGCCCTTTAAAAGGAATAAATACATTAGTTTTATGACAATAATATGCTTAAAAGTAACGTGTCATATCGGCAAATGAGAATACAAATATTACGACTCCTACTTTTGCCGCGGTTGCCATGGTGGTAAAAGATTCAGCAGAGAGTTTGGTTGGGTTTTTACATATGCGATAAGATTAGAAATGAATTTGCTATGATAACTGAAGTTACGAATAAAGGGCTTAAAAAGTTGAAAGGCTAACCGCCGAGAAAGATTCTGAAGTGGCGACCACGTAACTTAATAATTTGCAGGTCAGTCCCCAATCATGTGAACTTGCTTTAGAAGGTTTTTATTTTGTTTGCATTGTTGCCTTTTATAAACAATGTTTTAATGTAAGAATTTTCACTACTCATGTATACGAGTATGAAACGTCACATGTTTGACATTGTGATATATTAAGTTAATATATAAGACCTTGATTTCTAAATAACACAGCTACAACCCTAGATTACCTAACATTAAGGTGTTATCACAGATGAAAGGTCTCACAGTAATTATAATGGCGACGGGGTTAGCGGTGGCTTAAGTATAATTATAAAATTAAGGTTTAAAATAAATTATACCCAACTAATACCCACTTAGGGTAAATAATTGCTCGACCCAAGCGGAATGGCTGTAGTGGCGTCTGGTGAATGATGTATATTTACATAGTGACTAAGTTGGCTTTAGAATACTTTGTTTGTAGGTATATTGAACGTCCAACTGCAGAGCATAGGGGACCCCTCTCCCAAAAACCTGCTGCTGCCCAAATCCCCCAATTTAGTTTGGTAGCCCCCCACGCAGTACCTTGTCTCAGGTGTCTTCTTTAGAACAGACTTAAGACCGAGGTAGGTAGTTACCTGGCACAGTGGACTGCACCCGGTTGAAGAGAGTATATGAGATTTTGTTGAAATGACATATTATAAAGAAAAGTTATGTTTATCTATAATCAACAGAGGTGACTGACTGACTGTCATAGTGATCTACGCACAGCCCAAACCACAGAACGGATCGGACTGAAATTTGGCATGCAGGTAAATGTTATGACGTAAGTATTTAGATTAATAGAAGATAATAAGAAAGGATTTAGATTAATTCAAACCCCAAGGGGATAAAATAGAGGATGAACTTTCGTATGAAACTTTGTCAATTTGATACCGATCGGACTGAGACTTTGCATGCATAAAGCTAATATGACGTTGGCATTCTCTAAGAAAGGATCATGATAAATTCCACCACTGAGTGGATAAAATAGGGGATGAAAAGTAAAACTTTTTAAAGCTAGTATATCTATAAAGTTATACCTCTAGATGGCAATGCGGCGAGACCCGCTAGCAGTAGCGCCGCGGCAGCCGGCGAGATCATCGCTGCTACATTCTCACAGCCTCTGCAACAATATTTATTTATTTATTACATGCAATAAATATTCATAATTATCATTACAGCCAAAAATCTGTAATGATAATTATGACGGCTGGACGGATTTGGATGGGACTGTTTTGGTTAGCTGATATAATAAGGCTATAGGTTACTTTTATTTCAGATTATACTATTTATTTTGGAAAAATCAAGCAATATTTCACCGCGGTGGCCGCGTGTCGCCTGACTTACCAAAGTAATTTTACGTTATGTTTTACTGCGGTATAATATTTTATAACGGGGAACTTGTAAATTGTTACCGCGGGGAACAGCAAATAAAATATATAAGTAAACAAATAAAAGTTCCATCCCAGCAGACATTGATTACACAAAGCCTCCTCTCCCGTTCCGACTATAATAACAAACTCAATTCTTCCAAAGTGTGTCAATATTCATCGACTCACCTCCCGCTTTTATTTCCATCGGAAGCGATACGAATATTAATTAAAAATTTACATAGTTTTAATTTAGACAGCAAATTGCTGCTCAGTTTCAGCTTTGTTTGATTGAAACAATTAACTAACTTTCTTTGAAAAATACTTTAAAATATACTTTTGTGTATTTATAATAATAACACGAAATCCAGATATAATGATTAGTATTACTTAATAACGGACTCATTTCATCAATATGATAAAAAGCAGTATTTCGAAACATTGTATTATATATTGTTATCAAATATTTAGTGTTATCAAATCTAGTTCCAAAAATGTTTAGCAGTTTTAATATAATTATGGGTATAAGTAGTTAAATTATATTTCCTGCCATAAATTGTATTTCGTCATTCTATTACGTAGTATAACTTTCTTTTTCAGCATTTGGAGTTTCAGCTTGGCTGTCTATAACGGCTTCCGTGTTAACTGTTCCATATTCTACACAATACGCTACAACCTTTTAAAAGGAACATTTCTGCATCTTGTGTTCGTTAACCGGAGTTAAACTAACCGCGAACAGAGCACCATAGCGTATCTGATACAATTGCGAGAAGGAAACTCGATGGATGTTTTGGTAGGTTAGTCCTTACAGTACGATAAGGGAAAATATAACCAAGGCTTATACGGTTATAGCACATTTCATTGTGTGTACCTTTTGCAAATATAAAAAAGTCGAGAACGATTAAGGAACATTCACACTTGCTTAATCCATAATTTAATATTTAAAGAACTTAGCTAATGGAAAACTAATGTAAGAGCTGGGGGTTCGGGATACCAAAGAGAATTAGCAGATAACCTGCAACACACTTATGATGTAAACTGTACAGCAGTTTTAGTGGCACAAGAAAGCTATTATTTGTTTCATAGTACGATAACAGCCTATTTCTCTCTCTCTTCAACCTATTGCAGTCCACTGCTGGACATAGAGCCTATTTCTATACCAACAAAAATAATAGTGTCAAATAAATATGCTTAAGCAGTATTAAGTTTCTGGAACACCTGGAACGATAGTTATTAGGTTATTATTAATGTATTACATGTTATACAATACATATAAGATGAGACACATTAAATTCACTACGAGTTAAGGATTCAAAAAAACAGTTTTTTTACAGATTTTTTTTTGTATTGAATCATATAAACACTAAGCTTAAACAAAATCCGTTTGCTTTTTAATGAAATGCGTTATATTAAAAAGTATTTCGAAGCTCGCGATTACAATAAATGACTTCGTAGATATACCAAAACTTCGATCGTGTCCAACAAAATAGTTTGTTAAACGAAGGGCTCAATTAAGTAATCGAAATGACAAATGGTTTAACCCCTCGTTCGGTCCCAATAGGCATAACTGACTGTAGATACCGAAAAGTTAAACTTTACTCGGTCAAGTATTCGCTAAATGGGTCTACACAGTTTAATATAAAATATTTGATCTGGCAAGGTCTTCTTTGAAGCCGTAAGAATTGAAAGGAGAAATTAAATAAATATACAAGAAAGTTAAAAGTTATTTTTTTAACTTGGCCTGCAAATTTTACCTAATACCAGAAATCAATAGATATTTTTATTAAATCTAAATAAAAGTTCTCAGTTGTCCTTTTTACAAAACACACAATTCCTAAGGTACCATACTTTTCGATGTTGTCCCAAATTTTCGACCGGCATACCAGTGGTATGAACCGAAAAGATAACAGTTTCAACTCCTAAGCCCAGGATTATGTGCTTAAGAATATTTAACAACTTGGAGGTGATTTCACAGTAAAAAAGGGAACTAAATCCCTTTACAAACTCCAGGAAAGGAATTTAGCTAAGATAAGTGGCAATAAGTTTAAATAATGGGCACTGTGGCAACTGCTACTTCCTAATCTGTAATAATGACAAAATGAAGAGTTTCTGAAAAAATCTAACTATCGGCAGAATACCGAAAATGTGAATGCGATGGAATCAATATAAAAAAAAAACAAAATGTCAAAAAATATTTTAACCACACCTGATAAAAAAGGATAAAGATATTATTACGGTATTATATTGATGACGATATTCGATTGTTTATTTTATTTTGTTGAGAATGTTTTTAAAATAAAATTTAATTAATTTATATTAATATACAATGTACGCATAATTCGTTACGACTTTCTTTCTGTCATTGTACAGGGCCCTGGTGGTAAGTGTTACGCCTGGCCATGACAGACGCAGCAGCCGAAGAGACTTAACATCTGTTGTCCCGAGTGATGATCGCAGGGCAGGGTTGACGGAAAAAAATGACTAAATTATTTTCCAGCATCTGCCATGGTCAGGCGTATCACTTACCACCAGGTGAGCGAGCTGACCGTCCGATACATTATATCTGTGACTTTGTTCAGCTGCCGGATGATTACTTTTGGTATTCTACTATAATAATGGATGAATATAATGGAAAATTTGAATAATTGATGAATCAATTGCGAGCACTGTAGCGAAATAAAGACTACTTTCGTTTGTCAAAAACAATTACTGCCCTATAAAATAACTCAATGACAAGTCTTTGATGTTTGTTCAGAGGAAGTTTGTATTAAGTTAAAATTGATAGAAATAACGTTTATTTTGGATAAAGCCAGGAAATTTTGAATTTGTTTAAAGGTTGTTCATAAGAAAAGCTTACATTACAATGTCAGCGCTTAAACTTTGTTTTTCATATTCAGATGTGATTCTTAGAAAAAGCGATATTAAAATCCTAAAAAAAATATTCCTATGCTTATGTTCATCATCATCAGCTAATTAAACGTCCCCACCGAGGGGCTCGAGCCTACCCGTATTAGGTAATAAGGCTAAGGCCTAGCTAGCTAGGCTAAGGACGACTAAGGTCGTCCACGGGGGCCCAGTGCGGTTTGGACGACTTCACACATAACCCTTGAATCTCTTCGCATGTTTATGCTCAATTTATCTAAAATAAGGTCTGGGTTCTAAAATGTTTCATAATTTATCGAAAAGTTGCTTCGTCTGACAATAAAAAGTTAGACCTAAGTTAAAAATTTTCCGTTCTGTATATATAAGTATATGCATATACTTATACATACAGAACGTTAAATTGACGTAAAAGTAGGTTTACATCGCCGTAGCCAGGGATCCCACAGCCTGGGTAGTCGCTGGCCGCAACAATGCTTTTCTCAAGAATTTAAAAAGGATAAAAACTTACATCATGTGTTCGTCGATGTTTATTGCCACTATTGTATAATTGTGTTCTGAAACTAGGTATTTATAAATAAAAACTTTAGTATTTTACTTAACCGTGGATAAACAAAACTCAACCAACACACAAGATAAGAACTAGGTATTGTACTAACAAGTAAAACTAACCGGCAAGTTGATCTCATGTTTTATTACAAAGTTGAAAGTTTGTTCATTTTGTTCGCAGCAAAAGTTTCAGAACAAGGAATAATGTTAAATGGATACACTTAACTAAATATATAACCTACTCACACTACTAAGATTAACCTTGCGGTATAAACCTACCTTTATTTCAATGGGAACATTGAAATTTTATTTAGTAGTTCCTTACCATAAATTTAGAGACTAATAGAAAAAAAAATAAAAAAAGAGCATGGCCTGTGTAGTGAATTTTTGCAAAAACTATAATGAAGAAAAGGAAACAATTCAGAAATTACGTTTTATAGGTAAACGTACGATTCGTTTATATATTTTTGGTTTCAAATACTAAAATCAGAATAAACAAATATTTTTCATAATTACATCATAAACAGAAGCTATCATTACGGGGACACATTTTTTGTATTAATGGCATTCCGTCCCTATTTTTTTATACGTCCATGTAGTAGGTTAGTTTTTTTTTTATACGTCTATGTAATAGTCTATATACGTTTAGGTTTTTTTATACGTCTATATAATTTTGAAGAACCAGGAACAGGATAGATTCTCGAATAACTTCATAAACGGGAGATAATCTCATAGAAAATACAGTAAATCCACAGATTTTACAGTTGAAATTGAATATTAAAACTTATAAGATAACTCAAAGCGATCGTAAATGCAGTATGTGCCAGCAGTAAAATTCAGTTGGAATATGTGTGTAAAATATTTACTACCAAAACTTATTTAATATGACATTTTACGTTTAAGCTTTACTAAAGCATTCGGATATATCCTTAGGTAAGTAACCCATCTTTAATAATATTGAGTGAGACAGAGTGAAGCCTGTATTATGGATACTTAGCAACGGATAAACATACATATATATATATATACTTGTATACTTATACTTATACTTATATACTTGTAGTACCCTTGGTTGGTTGGCCAGCGTCTCAACCGCAACACCAAATGGGTCGTCAAACCAGACAATCTTTAACCAGAGAAATGTGAAATACACCAGTAAACTGCGGAAGTTAAACTCATACATTCATCATCATTGCATACTAACTTCATTGCTGAACGAAACCCTCCCTTAATGACATCCACGGGAACTGATTCCTGTTTCAGTATTTTTTTAATCATTAACAATACTCTCTTTGCAATCACTTCAATTGTCAACGGCCTAGGTGCAGAACATTCTGTTTTGATGCCACTTATCTTGCCTGTCTTGTTATAAGCCAAGTCATGTAGTTTCTAAGAGAAGTTTGTAAAAATAAGGAAACGATCCGCAAACGTTCCAAAACTCCAAGCTTTAAGGCATTAGCGTGCAATGCTAAGAATACAACAACCACTCTCAGTGCTATAAAACCCTATTGCTTTAACCTCATTCTAACTTCTTTATCGTTTGTGAAACGGAGATATCTCAACGGATAGCCCGTATTTGTTATAATTGGCTAACTTTTCCCGCTGTATCGCGTATACAAACATCGTTTGGAGTAAATCTCTCTGTGATTTAATGAGGTAATGGTAAATGTGTGTGTGATTAGTTACATATCAAGATTAAAAATTCATGAACTTAATTAAAAAAAATCTGATGAACGGAATTTGACATTCTATGTTCAGGTTGCTATATATAGCACTGAACAACTTACAACCCCTGATGCAATTTCTGGAGGTAAGAAGATCTTAGATCTTCAAATACTTGTTGTGAAAATTACTATGAACATTTGTAATACCAAGAACCTTAGCTTTCATTTTATTGAGGTGTTTAAATATGAAAAATATAGATTTCAACTCCGAACTCTACCAAATACTTCTGCATTGGCTGCTTCAGAATAAACCTAGTATCTTTCACTTCTATACCTACATCATCAGCTCATTAAACGTCCCCACCGAGGGGCACGAGCCTACCCGTAGGGTGATTAGGCCTTAGTCGTCCACGCGGGCCTAGTGCGGTTTGGACGACTTCACACACAACCTTTGAATTTCTTCGCAGGCGTGCATGAATGTTTCCCCACGATTTTCCTTCACTGTAAGAGCGTCGGATAACGTACATAGATTTTCGAAAATTCAATAACACATTGGTACTTGTCGGATTTGAACCTCAGCCCTCCCGGTAAGGCGACAGTTGTAGACAGACTGTAATAGACAGTACAACTCAACCATTATTTGACATGAAACATTGAATGCTTGATTCTGAAAAATCGAAATATGTAGATGTGCCAATATATTGCTGCGAGAGCGAATATGTGGCAGCTATTTTTACGAGCCAGTTTCAATAACCAGAATCTGTAAGACCCATAAAACTAATATGTACTTTGACGACCTCAGCGTTCCGTTACTGTCAGAAATGCTTATTCATGCATGAATGGATCCATAATTGGAAAATTGTTCTAAAGCTACGATAACATTTATATTATGTAATGTCATGTTTACATTCGCTTTACATTTTTAGTCACAGTGTCCCATTCCACGTATAATCCTAGTTTAAATAAGGTTATAAAAAATATCTCTGAAAAGTGTCATATATTTGCATGAATGTAGTAGTCCATATCGATTACAGATTATCGTTATTTTGATGTATTTTACTAACCCAAAGGCTGTTTGTATTATCAGGTGTTTCCTTTACATTAATATATATGTATTAAAAATGCATTCAGTGTGTATATCAGTTGCTAAGGGCCGTTATATAAAACTATAAAGGATATATTATTTGATGTAATGTAAAACAAAATTGCAATGAAAATCGTAAAAACACACATCACCACCATTTCATTTAAAGTCTCACTAAGAATAAGTCATCGCCTCGTAAGTACGTTACTATGTTCACTAACAGAGTTCTCGGCATTGTTCCTTTCAGAGTAAACAAGCGCGTGTAAGAGTGCAAAAATAGTTCGTTCTAGTTGTCTGTTTACATTTTTTAAAGTCTCACTGAGCGATGCGCACCAAGCTACGAGTATATCTCGTTTTAAGTACTGTGAAACTATTCTAGAAGCAAATATAACGAATACTATACGACTTACTACTAACGAGTTTACATGAACAATGGATCATGTAAATTGAATGTAGACAAGGAAATCAATAAATGCAGAAAGTAAGTGTTTCGACATTGATGGCACCCATCACTCAAGGCATCATAATTAATGCATGATGTAAAGTGTAGATTGTGATATGCTCAACAAACAATCGAAGTGGTGTTCCGAATGCGCGACAGCACATAAAATATTTCGAATGAGCTACATTTACCTAAACAAAAAGCCTAAAACTAATATACTACTATATATATCTTTGGCGGTTCGTTTTGAGGCACGGGTGAGTTGCTACTTTAAATATACAGTTAAATTACTGGTAATAAGAGGCAAGAGGGAAATTTAGTGCAAACACAGGAAAATAACATTCTTATTTGACAAGACGATATCAGATATTGCGTTGTCTTGCTTTGATGTACATTAGGCTAAAGCTACAGCATGAATTTTGCCAGTTAAAAAGAAACTTATTTTAGATACTGTTTAAATCTAAATATGAAATCAACATATATTTTTTGATATCATGACCACTATCTGGTGATCATTCTGCACGATTACTAGGATATAGATGGTAGACTCGATATTGAGTCGTCTAGGTAGGTACACCGAGTGCCTGATATCATCCGTGAAACAGGAGTGTTATGCACGTTTGTGTTTCAGGATGAGGGCATTGTAGCTAGTGAATTACCGGGTATAAGAGACCAACATCTGTTGTCTCGGGTGACAGGCTCAGTGCGCATTGATGGAGGATAATAACTGTCTATCAGTTGTTGGTCTCTTTAATGCTGCTCTGTCATGGTCTGGCGTATCACATCAGGTGAGCGTCCAGACCGTCCTGTACACTTATAACATAAAAAGGATTACAACCGTTGAGCTAATCGCTACTCTATTAGGCTATTATTAATGGAAGCAATAAATTATGAATGAAAAGTACATTTTAGTCGGCATTCGTTATTACTAATTTATTATTTATTCTTCAATTAACTAATATTAATATGATAAAAATAGTAATATATATTTTCTTTATATAATTATTTTGATTACAATGATATAATTCTGTACAAAACACTTTTTTTAAAGAGTAACTTCTGCGTTTCTTTTGTTTCTTCTCAGTGGAAACTATCGTCCGTAACAGTGGTTGCTTCATTTGTCATTCATAAGTGTTATGTAAGGACTAAACTGAATAAACACTTCATTTTCATTAGCGAAAGGAGTGTAACCAGGATAAAAACGCAATACATACATTAAGTCTGATACGTGTTTTAAATTCACAAGTGGAATAGGCGAGCTTCCGAGGGTTATAAAAAGTTGCCAAGTAATGTTCTATGAGTCTTCACGAGAAGTGCGGGTAATATTTTTGTAACGGCAGTCCAGAAGCTCCTTATATTACCAACTTATCCCTATTTTCTTTGCTCATTCAAGTAAAAAAACAAAGGAGCGAAAGTTACAACATTGCCTCCGTTACTCCGTATCTATAGGTATCGATATTAGATATATCTAATGTATTGTGTTATCCATTTGGGGTATTCACTTGTCTGACTTATCGTTTCGTGTTACACGCTCATTCGTATTTAGATATTGGTGAAAAGATGTTTTGATACGTTCAGGGAATATCCGTCGATAGAGACATATTTTATGCCGTATGGTACAGTCAACATAATATTTATTTGTTTTTCATTGTTTCTCACGTTTCCCTGTTTGGTGTATTTATGAAACGTAAACGATAGACAAGACTAACTTATCAACCATTTAACCGCCGGGATTCCAGACACAATCAAAAATCTATTGTGTCTATTGACAACAACCGTGGCAACGATCAACTATTGATGTACCCGTGATCCCTAAAAATTAACTTTAATCCATAATTTCCAACTTTGACATGTTAAGTGCAATATATCACATGGGTCGTGTTTCATAGTAATATTTATCAGCTCATAAAACACCCAATGAGGGGCACAAGCCTACTCGTAAAGGGTGTATAGGCCTTAATCGTCCACGCGGACCCAGTGCCGATTGGTCGACTTCACGCACAACATTTGAATCTCTTCGCAGGCGTGCACAGGTTTCCTCACGATGTTTCCTTCACCGTAAGAGTAGTACTATTATTTTATTTATTTTGAAATAATTGTAATTATGCTTAAGAAGTGCTATATTTCATATCGCTAAGAAGAACATTTCAATAAAAAGAGCCACGAAGTATATTATTCTGTTTACTGTACATAACGCGAATAGGACAATAATTATCGACTAACAATGACTCTTATTATAAGTTGTACACGAGCTTTTAGTATCATATTGCGGTATACCTTTGGGCTGATATTTAATTACATATCCATATGTATGATTTCGTTCTCTCTGCCTCATTATAATTTTCATGTGAATTCTAGATAGAATTAAACGGATGGTATTTGTATCATCCGTTTAATTCCAAAGTCTAAGTTCTAGTGCTTAAAGCTTTTGCTTCGTTCTGTAATGGCCTCTGTCAGAAAATGCACCGAATCATGGCTTACAAAATTTTAAGATTGGTTGTACAAGCTTATCTGGTTAAAAACGGTCATGTAAACTTTTGGTTGTAAGGCAAACTACTCACTGGTATTCATCCTTTTATCATCATCATTACAACCTAAAAACGTCCACAGCTGAACGAAGGCCTCTCCTAATGATTTCCAGGTGGACCGATCCCTAGCAGTTGACATCCATCTGCTACCCACTTTAACCAGGTTATCAGACATCTGATGGGTACTTTTGAATCTTAAGCACTCAAAAAATAAAGTTTTATCAAATATTTAACTGTAAATTATTTATGAATAATGTTATATTTATGTAATTACCAATAAAAAATTAAGTGAATATGCCATGTTATGAAAGCTTTTAATGACGAAAAAATATGTATAGGAATTGTATAATAAGTTGGTGTAATGGTGTGGAATTCTTCAAGCATGGAACATTTTAGTGTTAATGTAGGTAGCCATGTTATTAAAACGTAACCCACGCATGTTCATATTATAATAATGTGTAATTACTCGATATAATATTTATTTATGAAAATGTAGCTTTATAGTTAGGTCATATAAGTTTTACGCGTGGGAAAGAAATTTTACAGCACAAATGGCACAGAGTGACTGTATTACAGAAAACAGGCGTGAATTAACGCTTTTAGGTAGTCTTGGTTTAGGGTAAACTCATTAACTAGATTTGATTGTGGTTACCATTATCATCATCAGCTCATTAAACGTCCCGAGGGGCACGAGCTACCCGTATAGCGGATTAGGCCTTAGTCGTCCACCGCGGCCCAGTGCGGATTGGACGACTTCACACACAACCTTCGAATCTCTTCGCAGGCGTGCATGAAGGTTCCTCACGATGTTTTCCTTCACCGTAAGAGCGTCGGATAACGTACATATATTTTTCGAAATTCGAAAATACATTGGTACGTGTCGGGATTTGAACCTCAGCCCTCCCGGTAGGAAGGCGACAGTCCACACCATTGAGCCACCGACGCTCCACGACGTGATTGTGGTTACCGAGCACCCCGAATTCTCCCCTATATCACGCCATATTTAGTGTATAAAGTTAGCATTTCAGCAATGCACTCGTTGCAAGTGAATCGTCAATTTGTTTGCTATTTAATGAAAATATAATTATAAGCGTTGATAACGACGTCAAAGTAGGAATAGTTTTGACAAAAATAGTCTTTAACATTTTACTGCATGACACAAGTCTTCCCGCCTTGGGATTGGGCTGTAACCCTGATTCTGCTATTAACCCAAATTGTAGCCAGGGCTGATGGCTTAAAGTAGCCATTCGAAAGGAATCATATGGAGAGTGATAGTTATATCAAGTGATTCATTTTGCAATTTCTTAACTAAACTAGGAAAAATCGCACGAAGCGGCTTTGACTAAGTGACCTCCTCGTGGAATTTGAACCCTCGTTTCTGTCTGTTTCTCAGATCACTGTACCACGGGTAGATTTATTAATTTTGGTAGCGTATTATTAACTTTTATTAATGATGGTACAGGACACCGTCGAAGTAACATCAAGCATTATCCGCAATAAAACCAATGTATAATTTTCAGAAATTCAGACAACCACGCAACATTTTAATCAAATTTACGACACCTATTAAAAGAACATCAGTATTGCAGAACATAAAATAATATAGCCAATAGGATTTTGAGGCGAATAAAATGCTTCCTGAGTCGAAATTAATCCTTTCGTTATAAAATGAGGGAATTTCGAAGTTAGAACACTCCCGAATCCTTAAATTATAGCGGACGGACATAAAATACTTGTTAATTCTTAACGAGTAAAACGTAGATCGCTGGGTAAACGCAAGGATTTGTCGGTAACAAAATGTGTAAATGCCACGGTTGTTTGATACCCGATATTCCTTTATCATGAATGAATTCCTGTGAATACTTAAGTACAGATAATCAATGAAATGTATAGACTATAGGTTGATCGTGTTTTGTTATACTGTACTTGTCGTTGTGTTTTCGTATAGAGTAACAAAAAACTATCAATCTCACATAATCATCATACTACTTCTACAAGAACTTGTACGATTTGGTACCAAGTCGTCTATGTATGTAAAAAACGGGGTATGCTTTTGTGTATCAGGATGAGGGTACTAGTAATTTTACTAAATTACTGGGTATAAGAATCTTAACATCTGTCGTCTCGAGTGACATTGCCTTATATGTGACAAAAAAGTCTTCATAGAGTTATTGGTTGCCTTCAAAACGCGTCATTTGCCATCAGGTGATTGAATATGACCATCCTGACAACCTAATTATATGTTTGCTGCCTAAAATATAAAAAAAATATTTTCTCTGAAAATAAAACGCTTTCTGTGACAATATTATGCTAGTTCCTTTCATATAGCTATGGTTTCAAATGATAAGGTTTTCTTGATTTCAGCATACTAGCGATAATACCCGATGCCGAAAAACACTTACCAATTCTTTTGTTACTTTTAGAAGTATGTAATCCAAAAACATGTTTATTATATATCTTCGTACTAACTCCTATCCGCTGTCACTTGATTCGTATTTCATCTCTACGTATAAATTAATGATGCTTACAAAGGTAAATCTCATAACTAAATCAAGCAGCTACACAACAAATCGAAACATACGGTTACATTTACATCCGAAATTCCATTAAATTGATTGTTTTTCTCAAAATTTTTGTATCGAGTAGTTTGCTTCCTTCATTTAAAATGCACAATGTCACCTTAAATAATCAAACTTTGGCTGGAAATCCTTCTAGCTCGGTAAACATTTCTAACAAAATTATGCATAAGGGATTTTTGGTCAAGGTCCTATTAAAGTATCAAGGGCATCGTCCGACGGAGACATTTCTTATGCATATCGGTTTATAAGTTAGGATGGCGAAAGCGTGGGCCGAAACGTGCTTGAAATTTAGAATCTTACTACGCGAAAGGATTTTTCTATTTAAATAATCTCAAACGGCTTCGGTGAACATTTTAAAAGTATTTACCGTGGCGTTGCTAGCATTTAAAGCAGATTGAGCTGCTGCAAGCGATGCAGAGTAAAATATGGTAATATTAAGGAGTCGCTGACATATTACAGACAGAAAGAGGGGGCTCGCACCCAAAGGGCCTTGCTCGAACTCACTTAGATAAATTATTCAAAAAGTCTAAATCAAAGCCTCTAAGTTTCCTGTTGGACTAAAATGATGGTTCCTGACAAATGAACTGACGGGATTTTAGGTAAAACACTTTTCACATTCACTTATGACATAAAAATATGTCTTTTGCACGTCTTGTGGTAATACCAGACTAGAATACAATAGTTAATACCCTACTCCTCCTTTAGAAAAATAGTTATTTAAATATATGTTCTTCTTACCATTGATTACGGTGAAAGAAAACATTGTGACGAAACCTGCGCACGCCTATTAAGTCATTTAAAGGTTATGCGTGAAGTCGGCCAATCCACACTGGGCCCAGTGGAACTAAGGCCTATACATCCGTTACGGGTAGGCTCGTGCCTCTCGGTGGGCTGATGATAATGATCATAAGATTTTTTATATATAACTTAACGAACTCGTACAAGTTATATTTAAAGATTTTTGCTGAGCGATAAAAGTTAGAAGTATTAAAAAGAAACTTGATATTCTGATTTGTCCCATTTATTCCATACTTAGTTATTCTTTGTAGGTTTCTTTTGAGACTTCTTCAGTTACATTCCTGGTCTTTACTTTGAAAACAGACTTTGATATTTTTCATACTCAGAAATACAAGTAGGTAATATCGGTACTTTGAATAAAATATTCTTGCAGAATTCGACGTAAGTCTTGAAATTTTTCAATGTGTACTTACTAATGCACAGCTGATAGCAGAATGTTAGTATTTACTAACATTCTGCTATCAGCGGTTGCATTAGTACATATTGTAAAGTTTCTTGGCTAATAACTTATCACAACACATGTATTATGGCTATGGCAATTAAGAATTACTAGAAAAAAAACAATTATTTTTTCTACGTATATTTTTATTGAAATTGTTACTATAAAATTATTCTATATATAATTCCTACCTTAAATATATATCATTTTAGATCACAACCTATTTGGAGGTCATAGATCCAATCATACTGGACGCACACTGAGCGACTCATTTTATGCGATTTTGGTTATTAGATTTTAATATTATTTTAAATTCTTGATGAATTGTCTCGTTTTTTGAAGTATGCTTTTGGTCCCTGATGCTATAAATAACATCGTTATAAGTCGTTATGGTTAGGGCGACAAATCGGATACTGGTTTTTGGTGTCTTTTATTCAAAAAAGCTGCGCCACGCGGCGTAACCCGCGGTATTAAATATTCTCGCGCAGTGAAACGTAGGCTACGAGTATGTGATCATCCAGGCACTCAACTCGAGGGACGTGAATTGTGCGCCGTACGTTTCAAGATTACCAACTTTATTTTCCGAAAAAAAAATGTTTAAATAAAATCAAAATAGCCTTCATTTTTGCCTATAACATTAGCTACTTACCAATGAAAGTCCCATCAAAATCGTTCAGCGTTTAGAGATTACCCGGCAGTTATTCAGCATAATAAACAATCAAATTTTATTTGTTTTTATATATGGATGGACGATTTGTCCACACCTACTTACTGATATGTATGTATAGATAGATAGATATAATTATTTATTGCACACAGCAAAAAAAAGATACTAGTTTACAATAAATTAAAGAAAATTATGCAATTTAGGCGGTCTTATCGCTTAAAGCGATCTCCTCCAGACAACCCCACAAACAAATGAAATCAACAAGATGGTAGGGCAAGATTGTGCAAAGTTACAAAAGCTTGATTTAACTTATGTTTATCTCTGTCTCCGTCTTCCCTTCAATCTATTGCAGATCATATTGTACATATCCCCACTTTGAACCGGTTATCTCAGACCTGAAATATTCTTATCCAGTCTCCACCTTGCATAACTACTAAAACGAATACTCCCATATTCTGAGAAAAAACAAACATCAATAACATCAAAACCCTTTTCTAACAAAAGGTGTACTATCAATACTCACATCAGCGAAAAGTTTCACCTACGCGTGATATCGCTAAGAAAACCACCCAAGTGGGAGCCACGAGTAACTAAGGGCAACGTCCGGTAGACGAAATTTGCTTTATTTGCGAAATTAGGCGTGTATCTTTTTCTTACCGGCTAGCTATCTTTGTTAGTTTTATTTTAACGTACATGTCCAATAGATTTTGGCAGAACGTTGAAAATTTAATTGCGATACTTTATTACTCAATCGTGTTATATAATTCACTATAATTATATAAATTACTATAATTTACTCCCAAATCAGGAATATTCATACCTTGAAATTCGTCTCTAAATGAAAATATAAATTAAACAAGTTCTTAAATATTTCTTAAACTTTGTAACGTTAAAATCTTTTTAGGTAGGTTGTTTTGTTTCTAACTTTTAACTCACCAATTTCCAATTATGAGCCTTTGTATAGGTTACTAAATAACTGGGTATCTTTGGTTTCAGCTATTTATTCTTAAAGTTAATGGAGATCTTTTTTAATGCTAGTTCTTTTGAATTGAAGAAAAATTTTATGTAGAATTTTATTATCTTGTTTTTTATGTCATATATGCCACAAGTGACTTTCCTTTTACTAGTAATTCTAATTTGTTTTCATCTTTATTTTTCAATATAGAATAACATCAAATCATTAACGTCCACCGAGGGGCAGGAGCCTACATATAATCTCGCTATCCGACCTCTTACGGTAAAGGAAACTGCGAAGAGATTCAAAGGTTGTGCATGAGTCATCAAGCACTGGGCTCGCTTGGACGACTAAGGCCTATAGTACTTTACGGGTAGGCTCGTGCCCTGAGTGGATACGAAAAAGATGATATAATATTGAAATAAAATATAAAATTTACAAAATTGAAGAAGGATGAATTTTTCACAGAAATGTATATGCGGAGAATTTCACAAATTATGAAAGCATGTTCAAGATACGAATTTTAAATTGTCTGTGTTAGAATCTTTAAAACGTTTATTAAGTTTAAAAAAGTGTCATTTACAAAGAAAATCACTACACAAAATCGGTAGGTAGCTAACGAAAAAGTCAAGGACCTTTGATAAAAGCGTGTTACCAAAGTTATTGACCCCAGGTTTCAGGTATGCAAAAACATGCAAATTCATTTCGTAAAGTTCCGTTAATCATGTTTATAATCAAAAGCATTCGGAATATTAATATATTTGTTACGAATAATAATATATATAACTCGATTTTGAAACAAATCAGTGAGCATTTTTATGACGACACCGTAACTTAATATATTAATGTATCATTATTATATGTACGAGAAAAGAAAGAAGACACTAACAACAAAAAACGCCGCTATTGATCGGAAACTCGAAGATATAAATAATAAATACGTAACTTTCAAGCTAAATTATATTTTAAGAACGATCCAAAAACAGACGGCAGCTCATTGAGGAAAATTATTTTCCAATATGTTTTACGATTACGCCCTTTAGCAGCAATTCAAATGCGCGGAGCAATTTAGTATCTTTTGTTAAAATAAAAGTTCAAATCAACCAATCGCGCTCTTTCCCGCGCTCGTCACATGAAAGTCAGCTGTCAGTAATGATTAACCTCACCAGCTACATAGAACATTATTTTGTTGTAACATCGTCAGCTGATTTGTTTGTCACCGTGGGAATATATATTAATCACAATATTTGTGTAAGATATTTTTTTGCAAAAAGGGATTCTGTGTAACATCTCTTAGCCTGTACATAGGTGATAATGGAGAAATTATAAAATGCTTGATGTTAAGGCAAAGGTTACCGTCTGTAGAAGAATTGACGTATTTACCTAATTATAAATTGTATAACTTTATACAATGATGTAAAAAGTATAGATTCGTTATATGCTCACAAAACAATCGAAAAACGTGTTCCGAATCCAGCGACAGCACTCATACAAGTATTTCGAATGAGCTTACATTTACCTAAACAAATAGCCTACAACTATATTCTCTTTGGTGCGTTTTTGGAGCACGGATGGCGTATCTACCTTTATATATACAGAATATCATTGACTTTATATTGCAAACATTACATACATCGTGTCTCTAAAAGGAATGATACTGCTGCAATCACCAGCTTTTAAAACCAAAAGTCCATTTTTACATTCATTTTCGGCCATTTTGAACATGTCATTGTTGAACACGTACTATGAAAAGTTATGGATATAGTAATTGGTTTTACGACTTTAGGCATTAATGTGTATACATATTGAGAACATACAAGCAGTTAGCTTTTTAAACTAACCAACCAAATTGAATCTGCCGATTGCCCTCTACCTCGAAGCGGGTTAAACGTAATTGGACCAATTGTTCTCGATGTACGTAATCGTCAGTAATGTACCAAATCAACCTTTAAGTTCACATCAATTTACACTGAGTTTTTATCTAAAGTGTCTTTTAATGCAAGGTTTGGGCTGCCCTTAACTTTATCCATGAAATCATGTTTCTGCTCATCATTATCATCTACGCTTATCCCACCGAGAGGCACAGCCTACCCTGTAGGGTGTATAGGCCTTAATTGTCCATGCGGGTACAGTGCGGATAAGCCGACTTCACACACGGCCATTGAATTTCTTCGTAGGTGTGCGCAGGGTTTCTCACGATGTGTTCCTTTACCGTAAGAGCGTCGGATAGTCGTACTTTTATTTTTCGAAAATTCGATAATAGAGTAGTACGTGGTGGAATTTGAATCTTCAGCCTGTAGATCGGAAGGCAACAGTCAACACAAACGCTAGTCACCGATGCTCGTCATGTTTGTAGCTTGCATTTTGCAGTCCACTGCTAGACATAGGTTTCCCATTTTGCGTCAGACATCCGGTCCTCCGCTTTTCTCATCTAGCTTCCACCAGCGACTTTCGCAAGTCGTCGGTCCATCGGGCGGAGGTCCATCCTACGCTACGCTTGCCAAGACGCGGTCTACACTCCAGAACTCGTCTGCTCCAATGGCCATCGGTTCTGCGACATACGTGACCAGCCCACTGACACTTCAACTTGCTAATCCGGCGGGCTATGTCGGTAACTTTAGTTCTTTTACGGATTAATCATTTTGATCTTATCCCTAAGAGAGACTCCAAGCATAGCTCGCTCCATTGCGCGTTGAGTAACTTTGAACTTACTTACTTTTTACATGTATATTTACTTAATTTGACAGCCCATAACACCACTGCATGATTCAGAGCTTACTTCACGATGATTATGACAGCATGATCAGTGCCGGGTTATGTCAGGACGGGGCCTGTAGCAAATTCTATCAAGGGCCCCTAGATTTGTTTCAGGATCTCTATTTAGGAAATGATCTGGCCGTTTAAAGGGTAAAAAATGTTAAGTGCAATAATATAGCGCGGCTATCCATTATCTGCATGTTTTATCCCTAAGCTGCGTTTTATAGATGCGGTGACAATCGTATACTAATCAGTCGTCACCACTAATCAATTTATATGTTAATAAGCCTTTATACAATATATATGGACTTACTATATAAGATTTTTTTTAAGAATATTATTTTTTAAATTGAAGAGCGTCGGTGGCTCAGTGGTGTAGACTGTCGCCTTCCTACCGGGAGGGCTGAGGTTCAAATCCGAACGTACCAATGTATTTCGAATTTTCGAAATATATGTACGTTATCCGACGCTCTTACGGTGAAGGAAACATCATGAGGAAACCTGCGCACGCCTGTGAAGAGATTCGAAGGTTGTGTGTGAAGTCGTCCAACACGCACTGGGCCCGCGTGGACGACTAAAGCCTAATCACCCTATACGGGTAGGCTCGTGCCCCTCGGTGGGGACGTCCGTCTAATGAGCTGATGATGATTGGATTGTCAATTAAGTATGTAACGTATGATCAGATCTTCGGTTGTAAAAATAGCTGTTTATGGCAATGTGTTTAAAATATAAGTCATCTAAATATACCACATCTAGTTATGTAAAGATGAGTAAACTTTTCTATTACAAGTCGTGAATACAAGATTCAAATACCATGCATGTTAACAAGTCCCTAAGCGAAAACATATTAGCGGGACAGTTTGACGAAAGTTCGCGTCACTTGCTCCTAATGGGCACATTTTCCAAGATACATTAGAACATCACACGGAAAACTTTTGGAATTCTCCAGCAATATACATTCATTAACAAGATAGGGTGTGAACTGACATAATATTGCAGGGTTGACATGCGAAAATATGGAAATTTCTACGAACTTTTCAATGTGGGAGTAAACAAAATTTTGTGCAATTTATTAGAAATATTATCACAAAAAGAGATTTTAAATCAACAATAATCATACCTATTTATTTTATGATTACGCATCTAACGTAAATATATTCCTGAACTAAGTGTTTAGGGTATTACCCAATAGATATACTATTATTTTTGAATTTATAGGTAAGTTTTAAAAATGAAGTGAAGTGAAACTAATCAAGATCAAAGGCACTAAAATCAAGCGGTAAAAATGTTAAATGTAAACAAAGAAATTGGTGTAAGGTCCTTATGATTTTTTAATAGAAAGAAGCGCTGTCTGCTAAATAGTACTGTTCGTAGGAAAAACCAGTATGATAATATAAGCCAGACGAGATCTCTTGAATTTGATTAATACAAGATAAGCCCTTATTTTCTCTCTGAGAAGTACCTATCTTTCGTTCTATAAAAAATACTGATTTTGATTTTATTCGAAGTATGGATGGCTAGTTCGCTAACTGATAGTTACAGAATAATAAAGTAATCGCGGTAAGGAACCTTAGACTTGGCACGTCTTTGTCTTGATTTCATTACTTTTTAGAGATAATCAAGCAGCTCCATCGAAACTTGGCTAGATTTTTACAAAAATTTTTTTGTGGGGTATTATTTTATTACTTACAACTAAAGGATCTCTAGTCTAAAAATAAATTTATTATTATGCTCAAATTAAATCAAACTATGATTTTAGAAGTCGTTTCAATCATAATTGTTATCTTATGTTCCAACCCTACTCCTCGGAACGAATCAAGGACAAATTTTAATTAAGCGGCCTGCAGTCCGGATTAATATGAAAATTGTAGAACAGCTTCGCTGGTTGCCTCTGAAAAATTAGGTCGAACGAGTCTTACATTATTGTTAAGTTATAGTTTTATAATTATGTATTTGTGTATGTATGTTTTGAAATTATATTTATTTTATTTAATTATTTTTATATAACTTAGGTTCTAACTTTAGCACAGCCCAATTAATCATTATTAAGAAACTATCCTCTTCTGAAGGTTGTTTGGAAGAAATTGCTTTTTAGTAATAAGTTCGCCTTATTTGTACACTTTGTTCTGTCCATGTTTTCCCTTGTAATATGTTTTATGTGCAATAAAAGTTTATTATTATTATTAAGCTAACTCTGTGCCAACTTGACCACGGTAGCAGATATTTATTTTTATCGAACAATAAAGGGGAAAGTAATGGTGTTTGCAATGGTCTAGATATATAATATGTATGTTTTTACAACTAAAAATGTATATAAGTGTGTTTATCAGTTGTTAAGTACTACTCCTCGATTAATATGGGGCTAGATGGGCTGTATGAATGTAGTGGATACAGACTCATTAAATCTCGTGTCATTTGGAGTATTTCTAAATCACGCATGGTCTTTATTCCAGAAACTACAGCATCAGCGATTCCGCTGACTTCACGCTCATTTACGCAAACAAACATCAGCAAGAATTTACTCAATTTGTTCCACTAACGTTCACTGAAAAGGCAAAACTAGCGTGTAATATATTATCTAATAGGCTTTTGAACGTTCGAGAAAATTCCTACAAGAAATATTTTGTAATAAAATACAACACAATTCTCGTTCGGTTTAATAGATTTTCGGAAAGCTTGCGGTTGCTTATTTATTACATATAAATTTAAAAGTGTCATTTTATAAGATTGATAAACAATTTTTCTTCGTGCATATTAATATTATGGTATATATGCATGACACATAAAATTTAAAATATTTGTCAGTATGTCTATCTGTTTGTTCCAGTAATCTCTGAAACGGCTGGATGGATTTGTACGAGATTTTTTTGGCTGGTTGCTGTAATTGTAAGAGAAAAAATAGGCTATTTTATTTCAGAAAATATTTTTTATTTAAAAATGGAAAGATGTTTAACGCGTTTCGAGTGACTAAACGAAGCGAGTTTAGGTTGTTTTACTGCGAGAGAATACTAATATTATAAGCTTAAGGGCTTTTTGATTGTTTGTTCGTTTGTCTGAACGCGCTACTCTCAGGAACTACGGGTCCGATTTGAAAAGTTCTTTCAGTGTTAGATAGCTCATTTATCGGGGATATATATATATAATAATTTAATATAGTAATAGAACCGAGCAGCAATAAAAAATATTTCAAAATCGGGGAATTTTTTCATACGTGGAGCTTCGCGCGTAAACGGTTAAAGTGCACAAATTCATTTATAAGAGTATGTTCCCTTTTAAAAATTACAGAAAAGTCCGACATTATGTCTACCTTTAAAGGTTAGCTCCCTACAACCTCTTTTTTGCTAAACGTTTTTTTTTAAATTAATGCATTAATTGCTAGGCGAAGGTGTTTTCATAAATATGATATAATCTATCCAAATAAATACTTATCCCTAAAAACATTCTGTAAAAATTAGCCAAGTCTCGATGGAGCTGCTTGATTATTCTAAAAAGTAATGAAATAAGACAAGACGTGCCAAGTCTAAGGTTCCTTACTGCATTAATTATTATTGGTTGATGTTGTGTGACTTGGCCTCAGTCATGGGTTTCGCCGCAGGATAGAACCCATATGGAGGTCACGCAGTCGAACGCTGTGCCCTCTAGACATGGGGCAGTCAAATTCCTTTATGTATCATCATATCATCACCAATATCGAACATCCCCACCGAGGGGCACGAGCCTACCCGTAAGACTTCACGCACAATCTTTGAATCTCGCAGGCGTGCGCAGGTTTTCTGACGATGTTTTCCTTCATCGTCAGCGAGTCGGATAACGTGCATATAATTTCGAAAATTCGAAAAACATATTGGTACGTGGCAGAATTTGAACCTCAGCCCTCCCAGTAGGAGGGCAACACACCATTGAGCCATCGTTCTTAGCGTTATGTATGGATAATCATCATCATCATCATCATTACAGCCCAATTATGTCCACTGCTGAACGAAGGCCTCCCCTAATGATTTCCACGCGGACCGATCCCTTGCAGTTGACATCCATCTGCTACCCGCCACCTTAACCAGATCATCCGTCCATCTGGTTGGGGGTCGGCCTACGCTTCGCTTTCCGTTACGTGGACGCCACTCGAGAACCTTTCCGCCCCATCGGCCATCGGTTCTACGCACTATGTGCCCTGCCCACTGCCACTTCAACTTGCTAATCCTCTGGGCTATGTCGGTCACCCTAGTTCTCCTACGGATATCATCGTTTCGGATTTTATCGCGTAGGGAGACACCTAACATAGCCCTCTCCATAGCACGCTGAGCAACCTTGAGTCTATTCAAGAGGCCCTTAGTGAGCGACCACGTTTCGCTTCCGTATGTCATAACTGGCAACACACACTGGTCAAAGACCTTCGTCTTGAGACACTGAGGTATTTTGGACGAAAAGATCTGCCTTAACTTCCCGAACGCTGCCCATCCTAATTGGATTCGACGAGAAACCTCCTTCTCGAAGTTGGACCTACCCATTTGGACTACCTGTCCCAGGTACACATATTCGTCAACAACTTCGAGGACAGAACTTCCAACTGATATCGGTATAGGTACGACATGGGCATTAGACATGACTTTCGTCTTGTCCATGTTCATTTTAAGACCCACCTGTTGAGAAGCTCCGTCTAGGGTTTCGAGCATAGTGCTTAAATCCTCCATGGATTCTGCCATGACTACTATATCATCGGCAAATCGAAGATGAGTGATGTACTCGCCATTCACGTTGATGCCAAGTCCTTTCCAATCGAGCAGCTTAAACATATCTTCCAACGCAACTGTGAACAGTTTCGGAGATATAACGTCTCCCTGTCTCACTCCTCGGTGCAATTGGATAGGTTGTGTAAGCTCTTCATGTACACGGACTGACATAGTAGCGCTCTCGTACAGACATCTCAATACTTCGATATAGCGAAAGTCAATATGGCACCGTTGGAGGGCCTGAAGCACAGCCCAAGTCTCGATCGAATCAAAGGCTTTCTCATAGTCCACAAACGCCAAGCATAATGGCCGGTTATACTCTCTAGTCTTCTGTATAACCTGCCGCAGCGTATGTATGTGGTCTATGGTGCTGAAGCCTTTGCGGAACCCGGCTTGTTCGGGGGGCTGGAAATCATCAAACCTACGCGCGAGACGGTTCGTGATGACTCTGGAGAACAACTTGTAAATGTGGCTCAATAGCGTGATGGGTCTATAATTCTTCAGCAAGGTTTTGTCGCCTTTTTTGAAGAAAAGCACCACCACGCCATTGCTCCACGCCTCTGGCGTCGCACCCTCACGGATCACGGAATTAAAGAGCTTCTGAAGGGTCTTAAGCACTGGCGTGCCACCTGCTTTCAAAAGTTCTGCGGTAATTCCGTCTTCTCCGGGGGCCTTATTTCGCTTAAGTTGTTTCAGAGCCATCCTAATCTCGCTCAAGGTGACTTCCGGGATATCCTCAGATAAATGTCGGGTTAACTTAGCTCTCGGGTCTTCGGCTAAGCTTGAAGCGGGAATCTGTGTAGCGGTATATAACTCGCTGTAAAACTTCTCAATCTCCCTCAAAATCTCTGGTTTAGATGAGACTACATTTCCACTGTTGGTCTTCAGACTAGTCAGCTGGCTTTGCCCAACAGACATGTTCCTTGCAAACACCTTGGAACCCTGTTCCGTTCGATCGCCTCTTTAATACACTTTGTATTAAAGCGACGAATATCGCGTCGCAAGGAGCTGGATATACGTCTATTAAGCTGCCGGTATTGTGACGCGTCGTCTGAAGACTGCAGTTTCATCTGTCGTCTTGTCGCCATGAGATCGAGAGTCTGTTGAGATAGTTTATTGGGTCTTAATTTGCGTTGTCCCTTGCAAAACTTAGACCCAACTGTTTGCAGAGTTTCCACTAGCCCGCTATTTATATCGTCCACTGTTACGCAGCTCTCTAGGCATTCAAAGCGATTCTGCAGTTCGAGTTGAAAGCTCTCGGGGTTATTGATTTGAAGCACGTTAGGTCGGAGCGTAGACTTCATCAGGCGAGACCTCTCCAGTTGAACATTAATATTTAACGTGCCTCTTACCATACGGTGATCGCTACCGGTTTTCACCCTGGCGATCACAGAGACGTCGTTAAATATATGTCTTCTGGTGGTCATGATGAAGTCAATCTCATTTCGTGTGGAACCATCGGGACTCAACCAAGTCCACTTCCTCTGCGGCGGCTTCTTGAAAAAAGAGTTCATCATAAAGAGTCCCTCTTTTTCCATGAAATCGGCCAGCCGCTGTCCCCTGGGGTTCCGGTGTCCAAATCCATATTGCCCCACTTTCAACTCACAACCACTTCGAATGCCCAGCCTTGCGTTGAAGTCTCCCATAACGACCGTAAAGTGTGTCTTGGAGGTATGCATTGCTCTGCTGATATCATCATACATAGCCTCCACTTCATCGTCGGAGTGCGATGAAGTCGGTGCGTAAACCTGTACCACCTTCAGCGCATAGCGCTTGGTGATCTATATGGTATGGATAATACGAATGTTCAATTTTCCACCGCGTCTTCAATCAAATTTTGTACCTTAGTCTATTGGACTTAGTCTTTGGGTCCCTAATTTTGTATGCTTGTGTCTAAAATCCTTATAAAAAGAGAGAATCTCATCAATTATCTTTATGCGATCAAAAAGATGCAATAATTATACTTATTAAGCTTTTTCTGGTACATGTTAAGCCACTATTCCGTCTTCAGTCTTCCCTAATGAAATAATGTTTCAGTCTACAAAGGCATGCTTACTGCTAGCGACAACTCAAAGAAAGCGATGTATGCCGCGGAAAAGTAATCCAGTATTTTTATTACTTAATATTTTGCGAGCAAGAATTTACCTTTGGTTATTTTTCTGGGCAAACAAATATACCTAAGTACGATGTCAATTACTTGGTCTTTTTTATCAGCAATAGTAATGAAAACATGTTTATTATAATATAGACGAGGGTAAGATTTGTTAATTAATCTTATATTAAATTCTGATTATTTTAACGAGAGATAACATGAACGTATAAAAATTACGGACGGACTGTCATTAATACATAAAATGTGTCCCCAAGCTGTCTATGACGTAGTTTTAACAGATATAATTTTGTAAATAGGTATACAGATTTAAGTGTTTTAAACTAAAAACATGTAATCGAATTGTTTATTTCCCTATGATCCGTAATTTCTGGATTGTTTTCCTGATGTTCACCGCTGTGTTTGCGCAATTTCACAACACAAGCCATGCTTTTTTCTTAACATAATCTATGGCTCGGTTGATAGATGCTCACCAAATGTCTTAATATTTTGTGGTTTTCTACACAAGAACTGGCCGAATTTTGACACACTTTTGTTATTAGCGAGACTCCGTCTGTATTTTTTCTATACTTTCAAGATATAGGTAAATAAAATTTAATGTAATGTTAAATGTACGTTATCCGAATCTAACGGTGAAGGAAAACATCGTGAGGAAACGTGCGAATGCCTGTGAAGAGATTCAAAGGTTGTGCTTGAAGTCGGTCAATCCACACTGGGCCCGCGTGAACGATTAAGGTCTATACTTCCGCGTACGGGAAGGCTCGTGCCCTCGGTGGGAACTTTTAATGGGCCGATGATGATGATGATTTTTATGTACTAATTGTAGCCTATTTGTTAATTGAAATAAGTAAAATAGAATAAAAACCTCAGGCTATGGCGGCAAAAATATGTTATTAATGTAGGTATATACTATTACACTGAAACTGAACGTAAAATAACAGTAAGATTCGGATTAGGATCGACCCAACAATATTAGGTACTCAATTTAGATAGAACAAGGTCACCAATCCGAGACCTACCCCCGGGATTATATTTTTCAATACCTGTCAGATGCTACGTTTGAAATTCACGTTCAAAAACACAATTCCCCGGACTAATATCTCCCGGGGGCGTGACCGGGTTCGTTGAGTGTTCAACGCAATATTTCCAGCCTTTGCAAAAAAATAAAGATTGGACGGCAGACATTGGAGTGTAGATATTTTCAATACAACTACTAATAAGGTGTAGACAGATATTCTCGAGCGGTGAAAAATATATGACTGACTCTGGTTTCAGAGTTTGGAAACCGCTGCACGGACGTGCTTTTTTATGTATCTAACAGCGATCCGGACTGACAGCTCAACGTGCCCTTCGACGCACGGAATCATTTTATTTTTCATGGTTATCACCAGCGCACTAAACGTCCCCACGTACTTTGAGTATAAAGTCATCTGATAGAATAATACGAGTATATATCGACTATGGGATACCTAAAAGTTTACTATTGTTCCAAAAACGGTATCATCATCTCAGCTCATTATACGTCCCCACCGAAGGACAAGAGCCTACTCGTACACGGTGTATGCGCCTTAGTCATCCACGCGGGCCCAGTGTGGAATGGTCGAAAAAGGTATAAGTAAAAACTTTACCTTTCGTAATTTTGAAACAAGGCTAAGTTTCAAAAGGTACTCTTTGACTCATGAATCGTTATACCGGTAACGTTACAGCACTCGTTAGTATTAGTTAACAACTTTATCCAACGTTGATCTACTGGAACAAACAAACTTTATACACAGTATTTTCGAATATCTTAATGACTGTGTTAGTCGCCGTCATACGTCGCCCAAGACTATTGTTCGCCGTCATTACGTACCGATGGAATTCGGCCTAAATTGCTCGTTTGGCAGTAGTAATTTAACAGCCATTAAGGATACAAACGGTCCGGGAATTATAACAATAGTTAATCCTTGGTAACTTTTATCGTTGACTGAAGCTTGGAATTAGAATACTTGAAGTTGACTAGATGGTAGACTCGATACTGAGTCGTCTAGGTAGGTACCACCGCGCGAAATAAAAGTGTTTTGCACTTCTGTGTTTCAGGATGAAGGCACTGTAACTAGTGAAAATTACCGGGTATAAGAGACTTAACATCTGTTGTCACGGGTGATGGGCGCAGTGCATCTTTGATGGAGAATAATACCAGTCTATCAGTTATTGGTCAGGCGTATCACTTACCACATCAGGTGTGTCCAGACCGTCCTGTACACTTTGTGACATAAAAAATGTTTAAACCTTGTAACTTGAGTTACGTACTAGAATGATCAGCAAACAAAAACTCCCGACAAAAACTATATTTTATATTCTATTTCTCGCGATATTATTTTTGTATGATACTATGGTTGTTTCAATTTTAATGTTTCCACTGTTGTAAAATAAATATTTCTTAATAATGGTCAAAGACCATCCAAAAGACGACAGGATACAGCATCCTATCGAATAGATAGTGTTCCAGTTACAAAATCTTTGTAATAAATTATTGTAAAGCTATTTGTAGGTAAATGACAAAACTGTAACCACTGATATAAAAAGATTAAAAGAGTAACTCGAGTTTCTTGCCGGCTCTTCTCGAAGATCCTACTTATTCCGAACCGGTGGTAGAGTCACAAAAAATATGATAATAATAACAATTGACGATTCAAAAGTATCTGTAACAGATTTATTTGAATAAAGATTTTTTTCTTTCTTTCTTTCTCAGAAGCCTGTTGTCGGTCTTAATTACAGCCCACAGCAAGGCTATTGGAAGATTGGGCCGTGACCCACCAAGCGGGCACAATGCGGATTGATGGGTGCTTATAACTACCATCATAAGAATGGAGCCGGCATTGACGTGTGAAGCTTCACGGCCGCGCCTCCATTCAGTACTCAAATTCTGTAATGCTAAAGATTTGCTACCTTATTATTAGAATCTTCTTAAGACTATCACAAAATAAATAGTTTTTTTATGAGATAACGGGCAAACGAGCAGACGGCTCATCTTATGGTTAATGAAGCCGTCGCCCATGTACACTTGTAATACCAGAGGGCAAAAAAATGCGTTGCCGGCCTTTTAAGTTGGAATACACTCTCTTCTTGAAGGTCGCCAGGTCGTATCGATCAAGGAATAATTCAGATGGTAACTGATTCTACAATTTTGCCGTCCGAGGCAAGAAATTACGATAAAAACATACTGTCGAGGACTTCCATTCATCTAGGTTGTGAGGGTGAAATTTTGAGTTTTTCCTTGAAGTACGGGGGTGGAATGTTGCAGCTCCGAACACTCCCCGTAACATACGCGATAGAAGTACCTCAAAGGATGGGTAAATAATTTCCAATCAAGATGGTCCGGTCACAAAGCAGTGCTTTCCAGCCGCGCCACCCTGTACTATAAAAAGTATCTGGCAACGGGTACAAATCTCAGCAAAAATACTGGGCTAACCCAGCGCTGGTTTTCAGTTTGGCCTCTTATTTTTTTTATTCAAAATCAAAAATGTATTCATTCAATTTAGGTCCATATAGAACTTCCACTTATGAATGTCAAAGCTACCACAATCAAACATAGTCACTCATTAATTAGCCCCAAAAGTTTTAGACCACCTTATTGAAATTACCTTTAATAGGTGCTTAATATTGAAATATGTAACAATTAACATCCTTTATTGCAAGATTAGAGTAATCCAAAGAGCCTTAAGAATATAAAAGCAGTAAAAGTTCAATATAATTATCATCAATTGTTTCGATATAAAAGAAAAAATATATTGAATGGCATCCGAAAATCCCGGACGGAGGGAAATTTTCATTTATATTAAAAAGTGCTGCGTCGATTCCGACGGTCCACAAATTCTTCAAAGGAATCTGTTGATTTTTAAATGATTTATTCATTAGACATGAAATTAGGCCGGCACTTTTTGCACAAATTCATGTTATATCTTCAAAATTGTGTGTGCCAACGTTTTCCTCGGCTGATTTTGCTTTTAAATGATGTACCTAAATTTATATTTAAAATTATAATCAGTTATAAGCATCCAGTAGGCCTCTGGTATCATTATTTTAAAAGAATTTAAACCATCTAAGGACACCAAATTATATTGTGAATGATTAGTTCCACAACTTATTCGTAAAAAAAATCTGCAAAAACTGTAATTACTTTATTTCAATACACAGTTTCAGTCAAATCTACAATTAACTTAACAATTCATCTCAATGCTTTAACATCACAAAATATAATATTAAAAATTTCCAGCTTTCTCTCGTACCTCCATATTCCCTCCAATTTACATTATGACGTTTCTTTTTTATTTAGTTTTTCGTTTTGTATTTTTGGCCAGTACCTACTCATGTCAAACACACAAATAAAGGTTTTGATATGACTTAGAAACTAATGAAATATAAATTGCATTACTAAATAATGTTAACATTTGAGTTATAGGTTCGTAATCTGGGTTACTTGTCTTAAATTAACTTCTGCTCACAAACCTTTCTTTATTATGATCTCCCCATAACCATAACCATGTGGAAAACCCTGTATCTTGTAGTGGCAACTAGTGAGCGTTATAGAAGGTCGGCATTTGCAATTCACTTATAAAATAAATATAAATCAAAAACATTAGAATAAAAATAAAACAAATCACCAGCACCGTCAAGGAACAAAGAAGTCAGACATTAATTCAAATAATGCGAAAGATGACTTAAAACTGTCGCGGTTCGTAAGTAGGTTAGCAACACACGTTTACATACTGTTTCGAAGATAAGACCTTCCTGAATGCATTGTCTTCACGTCCTGCCCCACTGGCCTGTATATGGTATTTCACTTCGCATTGCACACTTGAATGCAGTAATGCAAGGCAAATGCATCATCCTAAGTATGGTCTGGAAGACAAATTATGTGTCAGCATACACACATTATTAAATAAGATACTATGTACAATGTGTTGACAAGGATTAATTAATGCGGTAAATGTTTATACAAAGTACGTCAATTTAAAATAATGAGGGCTATGCAATGTTCTAAAAACCCAGTGTCATGCACTGCATATATTATGTAAATAAGTAGTGCATACCCTGTGCGTCCAGACAACTCGGAAAATCGCCAACATGTTAAGGATTCCCACTTAATCGTCCATTTTCCTCTACAGATTTGAAACCATAGGCGATGTACTGTCATCAACAGGTTGTTCCTGGTGATTTTACTAGCTACAGTCCTATTACCCCGAAACACAAAAGTGAAAAACACTTCTATTTCATGGGACGATATCTGGCACTGCGGTGGTTCCTTCCTAGAAGACTCAGTACCGAGTAATATACATATGTAAGCTATTATCTAGGCGATTACACTCATTATCACAAATTATAAATTCTTATACAAGAGTAAGAGACTTGTAAGTCTACACTCATTTCCTCAAGCCAATTTGCTGCATCAAGAGTCAAATTGTGGTTGTCTTCTAAAGGGCCGTTGAACGTCTAGATTAGTCACCGATAAACTATATGTTCCATAGTTTTGGCATCTTCGCCACGATCACATAGTCCGAATCTTGCTGAAAGTAGTAACAGCGGCCATGCTCTCTCACCAAAGTACGTGGAAGATCGAAACTCTTGGATTTTACTATTGGGTCTATAACTTGGGCAAATAAACCATTAGCTTCCACATTCCATTCATTATTCCAATGTACCTCACTTAAATCTTTCTATGTATATGCGACATTTAAGTGCAAACAAAAATTATATTGTCCTGGGTAGGGACTGACCTAACGATTACTGGCTTACATATCGAGTTAATCAATCTGTTGTCAAGTCAGTCTTAACAACTTTATTATTTAAGTATAATATAATTTACGTTTTATGTGGTATGTCGTGAATCTCACACAAGTCTCGTACACTTTATGAGGTAATAAACAAACAAATAAAATCATAATTAACATCTTCCACAGCCGCCTAAATTAACAATTTTAGCAATAAACTTCCATTATTAAAAGGTAATATTGTAAATTACCTTGCCGCTTAAGTATGATGGAATACTCTTAAGTAATGCTATAATTAAAAATCGTTGGGTTAAATCCAAAAGGGCATCTTGATGGTCGAGTAGTAAGCTTAAAGGAGTGCTGGTTTCTATATTTCTTTATAAGATATAACGACCCATAGCCATTCATTTCTACAAAGGTGTTGCCAACCTTAAAATGTGGTGCCCACGCCAGGGTTCCGTGAGGCCGTGGTATCACTCCGGGTTTGACGGGCCCTCTCTCATCTCACTGCTGGACATAGGTTCAGTTTACGCTAGATCTCCCGATCCTCCGCTTTCCTCATCCAGCCTCCACCAGCGATTTTTCGCAAGTCGTCGGTCAATCGGGCTGGAAGGCGTTCTACGCTACGCTTGCCAAGCGGTCTCCAATCCAGAACTTGTCTGCTCAAACGTGTAAGTACTTACGTGGTGCATTTGATCACATATTCGTTCAAGGTTAAAGAACCTGAACTTAATAAGAGAATTTTATAAGTCAGCCCGTTAATAAATGTAATAACTTGAAAAATAAAGCTTATAATAAAATCACAAAAATATATTAGACAGTCGATGTTTTTTGTGAGATAACCACATTATACTTTTGCTACATCACGTCGTGATTTGGCAGTTGCTCAAGCCGAACCTCTTTGAAATATTCATAGCATAAGTAAAGTTAGATTCTGGTAACCTATATATATATATATAACTGCCTCCGTGGGCTAGTGGTCACAGAGTTGGTTTTGCTGCGTGATACTTGGTTCGTAGGTTTGAATCCCGTTGGGATACCGCATAATGAAGATCACAAATTCACAAGTTGAATCACGAATGTTTGAAAATAAAGATGATTTCGTGCTTCCATCGCCCACCGATCCGATCTGCCTGCATGGTTGGCTACAGTCCAATTTCCCCATAGCTATGCTGTGCATCTTCAGCTCATTATACGTCCCCACCGAGGGACACGAACATACCGCATATGGCCAGGCAGGCCCAGTGGCTGACTTCACGCACCTTTTAAATTCTTCCTAGACAAGCGCAGGTACCTCGCGATATTTTGTTTTCACTATAAGGACACCGTATAATTGTACATACACTTTCAAGTATAGGTACTGTTAAGTAAATTTATTTTCATCAATCTAGCAGAAGGTACTTACTCGTAGGTCTGGAAATCTCAGCTTACATTCTAAACATATGAGAATTTATAGTGACAATTATTTAAATACTAAGTGCTTGGGATAATTTCTCTGTGGGTAATTACTATTTGTTAATTTTCTCTCGTTAGTGTTAGTTTCTTTGCCAAGTAATAAACAATTACATTATTACAATACAATATTGTTTGTGTGAATCTTAAGAAAAATACATGCATCGCTTAGAGCTTTTAAGGTTCACGAAGAAATAAATTTTGACGACCCAACTTGTGTAATGGTTGAGACGTCTGCTGTTACACCAAAGGTTCCGGATTCGATCCCCGGGCAAAACAAACATTTGTGTGCATAAAGATGTCTGTTTGTATTGCTCTGGGTGTTTTCTATTATGTATGTATTTACAAAAATATTTATGTTAGTATATATATACGTTGTTCAGTACCCATACTACAGGCTTCACGCTTAACTTAAGGCTAGATGGCGCTGTGTGAATGTCAGTGGATATTAATTAATTAATTTTAATTTATTATTTAATATTTTTTGAAAATACTTCATTTAACTTAAATATACTGGTAACGTACTTTTATTTGAGGAAGGAAGAAGGACAAGAGCTCATTTAAAAAGAATACAGAATAATTTGAACAACACTATCATATCATAGATAGTAGTATTTATTTTCTTAGAGCAATGTTTGTGAAAAGTACAGAGTGAGCATGCATTGAAGATTTTATGTAGGTACTTCATTTAAGCCCATATCATATCATTAAATAAATCTCAGCTGGGAAACATCATTCCTGGTAGGGCTTCATGAATACTATTATACTATAAAGGATTAGAGCGTCGGTGGCTCAATGGTGTGGACTGTCGCCTTCCTACCTGGAGGGCTGAGGTTCAAATCCCGACACGTACCAATGTGTTTTCGAATTTTCGAAAATATATGTACGTTATCCGACGCTCTTACGGTGAAGGAAAAAATCGTGAGGAAACCTACATGCACACCTGCGGAGAGATTCGAAGGTTGTGTGTGAAATCGTCCGGTCCGCACTGGGCCCGCGTGGACGACTAAGGCCTAATCACCCTATACGGGGAGGCTCGTGCCCCTCGAGAGTAAGGAAAAATACGTCTTAGCACTTTGACAATTAAGTTCTAAACTGAAATAATGAACTATCATCTATTTTAAATGACCTTTCAATGAACAGTTTACAAATAGCCATGCGGTGCCCTGTATTGAAACGTTAAAGGCACTTTGACAAAAAGACTATAGTTATACCATGGTCGTATAAAAAATACGGACAGACTGTCATTTATACATAAAATGTGTCCCCGAAATGACAGCAGCTAATCTAATCTAGCAAATCTGTGGCTCTTTTGACGGAATGCACGCCAGATGTCTTAATATTTTGTGGTTTTCCATACAAAACTGGCCGGATTTTGACACACATCTGAGGTAAGCGAGACACCGTGCGTATTTTGTATGCGTCCATGACTTATACGTAACATATCCTACACATATTTGAAGAAATACGTCCTAGTCATAAAATAATTGTATTACGAAAAATGTTTCAAGCAATCGGTGATACTATAAATTTCAATACAGTTATTGTTTGAAAACAAACTTATCTTGTTTCCTCTGTTAATGGATACATAAAAATAAACAACATCTTAAAATAAAAAAGAACAACAAATTCATTTTTACAACCGAATGATATTAAAAGTTTCCTACTTATTTTACGACCAATTTTCAACCTTTTAAGGGGTGAATTTTTAATGAAAATAAACATCGCATTCTTTAATATTTTCGCAAGTACCTATTGCAGAGATTCCTATAGAAATAAAATATCTATTAAAAATAATCAAGGTAATTAAAAAGGAGGCATTAAATTGTTTTATATCTGTGACCTACTTTACCACTCTACTTTAAATGCTCATCAATGCTATTAATATTATAATTTTGTTATTTAGGGCGAAATTGAGAACATTGTCATTTTTATTAAATAAGATAAAGGTAAAGATACCTCCAAATAAAATCTATATGATATTAGGTGCCAGATATCATCCCGTGAAACAGGAGTGTTATGCACTTATGTGTTTCGGGATGAGGGCACTGTAGCTAGTGAAATTACCGGGTATAAGAGACCTAACATCTGTTGTCTCGGGTAACAGGCGCAGTGCGGCATTGATGGAGGATAATAACTGTCTATCAGTTGTTGGTCTCCTTTAATGCTTTTTCATATCACTTATCATCAGGTGAGCGTCCAGACCGTCCTGTACACTTAAAACATAAAAAATATATATTAGGTTCCCATAAAACATTCCATAATATGAGTACAATATTAAATCGCATCGATACCAATGATTTAAATTTCACCATGTATTTATTAACAAACAAATAACACATAAAGAAAGCACCCAGATCAAAACAAAAAGACATGTTCCGCTCTAATGGCTGTATAGTACGGGAATCGAACTGCGTGCCCTTTGTGTACACAAAGGTTGACTTCCCTACGACTGCATTGGTTATCATGTCGCAGAATTATTATTAATTTATGAATTTAGTGACATTAATTGAAGTATCTTTGACTTTTTTTTAAAATATATACAATTATTTATTATGATTAAAAATGTAAATACTAAATGAAATATAATATATTATTTAATAAAATCGAAAAGTGCGTCTGACCGAGGCAGGGTTCCCAAAACACTGGCAGCATTTCCGCGCTGAATAGCAATGCTTATTCTTTGACCAAGGAAGCTGCCGGCTCTGGAGTCCCCTGTAGCATTAATGTATTATTTAATTATTATTAATGTATGAGGGTCTCTTTCAGGTGAAACAAGAATATAAAGTTCTCTACAAAATCAATAAGTGCATCCATTAATGAGCCTTAAGAAATTGACATTAAGAGGGCATTTGGTAATTTTCCTGTCACGAAGCGCTTGCGACAGTGGAGCGAAAATTTTCCATATTATGCAAATAACTTTTGGTAACTTCCTCCAAGTGCAATCAAAGTGCAATTGATGAGGTTGAGATATCTACGAGTCATTTGGCCTATAACAGGCGGACGAAATATACGAATTGTCGTTCTATTTATGATTTCATTGGCGTGCTTCATTTATGGTATGACGTGTCGCTTGATGGTTAGTGATGTCACATATTATAGGTTGGGTTGAGACATCTGCGCTTGGACTGAGAGCCATCTGCGATGGGCTGAAAACCATCTGCGCTCGCCAATTGTCTCGACCATTACACAACATGGGTCGTCATTTCGTAGGGTCGAGATGATGATTTTAAAAATTATTTGTATCTAATTCACAAATTACGATACTATTAAATCGAAATAACATGTCAATGGATATTTATTTAATATTGGCATATTAATATAAATTAAAATCAATGTCAAATAAAATGACTGACATTCACACAGTGCCATCTAACCTTGTTTGGGGCTAGGCATTAGCCTGTAATATGGGTATTGAACAACGGATGGGCCGTCTATTATTATTATCGATATAATATCTGATTTTCAAATTCAATTATTTATGTATCGATGGTCAAACTACCGATAGATTGGAAACACTAGTTATGGCCGTAGTATTAGTTCATTTGGTCATCCATTACTACTAAATCTATCCATTGACTATCACTAAAGATGTCCATAATAGATCTTCTATAACGCCACTGATATCTAATAGTATCTAATGAAAACTCGGCCATTGTAACTCCGAAAAGAGGGATAAAGCTTATAAAAACGTCATTATGTTTGATGACGACGTTATAACGTGATGAGATAACATAAATTTTGCCTTACCTTAAATCGAACACTCTTGAGTAAATAGGTATTTAGTTTGAAGATGTTTTGGATGTTTTTGACAAGATTGAGCGAATACTGGCGTGTCAAACGGCGTGTTCAGTTCAAGGTTGTGAACACTAAGCAGCTATTGTAATGGTTGGTTACCGAATGGATAACTGAAATATGATTTCGAGTCCTTAATGCTTTGGAAGGTACGGTAGCTGTTAGTCCCGGCTGATAACTAAGGATGATATTTGTTCTCTCTCTTCAACTATCGCAGTCCACTGCTGGACATAGGTCTCCCCCATTTTGCGCCAGATATCCCGGTCCTCCGCTTTTCTCATCCAGCTTCCACCAGCGACCTTCCGCAAGTCGTTGGTCCATCGGGCCGGAGGGCGTCCTACGCTACGCTTGCCAAGACGCGGTTCCACTCCAGAACTCGTCTGCTCCAACGGCCATCGGTTCTACGACATACGTGACCAGCTGCACTTCAACTTGCTGATCCGGTGGCTATGTCGGTACTTTAGTTCTCTTGCGGATTAAATCATTTCTGATCTTATCCCTAAGAGAGACTCCAAGCATAGCTCGCTCCATTGCGCGTTGAGTGACTTTGAACTTGTGAACCAATCCCGCAGTCAGTGTCCATGTCTCAGCTGCGTATGTTAGCACGGGTAGGACGCATTGCTCAAAGACTTTCGTCTTTAAGCATTGCGGAATAGTTGACGTTAAGACATGACGTAGCTTACCGAATGCCGCCCAGCCCAACTGAACCCTCCTACTAGCCTCCTTCTCGAAGTTATGCCGGCCAAGTGGATGGTTTGGCCAGGTAGATTATACTCTGCACAACCTCGAGACGGACGCCATCGACGCATATCGGTTGTGGCATGACACGACTGTTGAACATGACTTTTCTTGTCCAATTCATGCCAAGCCCAACTCGTCGGGAAGATTCATTAAGGCTGTTCAGCATCTCGCAAGCTCTTTCGATGACTCTGCCACGATGACGATATCGTCAGCAAAACGAAGATGAGAAATAAACTCTCCATTGACGTTGACGCCTCGTTCAGACCAGTCCAGGGTCTTGAAGACATCCTCCAATGCGTTTGTGAACAGTTTCGGGGATATTACATCCCCCTGTCTCACACCACGACGCAATTGGATGGGTCTTGTCCGCTGGTCTTGGATCTGAACGGTCATCGTCGCTGCGTTGGAGAGACACTTCATCACCTCGATATATCGCCAGTCGATACCGCATCGCTGCAGAGCCTCCAGAACAGCCCAGGTTTCGACGGAGTCGAAGGCTTTCTCGTAGTCCACAAATGCCATACACAGCGGCTGGTTATACTCTTCGGTCTTCTGTATAAGCTGCCGAACAGTATGGATGTGGTCCCGGTGCTGTAGCCTTTTCGAAACCCAGCCTGCTCCGGTGGTTGGAATTCGTCAAGTCTAATGGCGAGACGGTTCGCTACAACTCTGGAAAACAACTTATAGACGTGGCTCAGAAGCGCTATCGGTCTGTAATTCTTCAAGAGACTTTTGTCACCCTTCTTGAAGAATAAGACGACACGCTCTGGACCACGCCTCTGGTGTAGTTCCTTGGTGAATGACGGCATTAAAGAGCTCAACTAATGCCCTAAGGACGGACTGTCCACCGGCTTTTAGGAGCTCTGTCGTAATACCGTCATCCCCCGGGGCCCTCCCATTCCCGAACAAATCAAAGGCTTTTTAATCGTCTATAAACGCCATACATAGTGGTCATTAGTACTTTCTGGAGAGCGAATGCAGAGATTTATAATTGTATTATAAAAGCGTAAAATATTAACACTTATTTCTTTATAAAAAAATCATTGCCATGAAATTTAATACATTTTTTTGAATACTTACTAATATTCTGGACTATAGTAGCATCGGCCTAAAAATATGGATAGTCCAGATTCCAATTAGTATTTTTTATGTACTGGTTTATTTCATCAAATATTTTAAGTAATGGTGATTTGAAATATTTGTATTCAATCTCTATGTAATACGAAACCCTGGAGACGAAATGATAATTAAATGTTGCCTAAAGCCTTCCTCGAGGGAGACAGATAACACTGAATAAACCCATCCATTCCCAGTTTGTGGTTAAGCATATTTGAAATATTATTATCATTACATTATGATAATGTTTAGGTTCAAACTAATCGACTAATTTGATGTAAACAAGAGATAAACGGATTATATCTGAATACTTTTTTAAATTATACAATATTACTAAAGGCACGTAAAGCGCCCAATATAAATAAAATCTTTCATGCAGGTAAATGATTGTTTTGCACGGGTATTAAACCCTTTGCACTGCACCAAATCGATCATCAAAATATCACACAAATCAATATTCTTTCAAGTTTTCTTGTTTGTGCTTCATGAATCTTCAACAAAGTGAATTGCTTACAGCAAGTTGTATCAAATTGACTCATTTTCATGATTACTATTACCAGTCTTTAACTTCTCACTGCAGTGTTTTTGTGGACAGGTTCATCCGTACCCACAATGCGAGCACAGCACGTGACACGTTTTTATTGGTGGTTAACAAATTGTCGAGCATCGCTCATCTTGAATTTAGCGATGATGATTTCATTTAATATAAGTCATGGACGAGTTTAGGCAAAACATTCCAACACAAAAATCGAGTGTATTTTAGGATAGGGTGTGAATCGAATTAAGAAAAAAGTCGTTGTAGTTACTTAAAAATAAATTAAGATTGGGGTCATCAGGAACTCTGGGTCTAAGGTTTGACTGCTCGATTCGACAATCCAATGATATATAAATATAAGAATGTGTGTTATAATAATTGTGACGTCATCTACTACACCGTTCTCCGATTTCAATTCAAATAAATTTCAGTTCAAATATAATATCATATATGTTTGTGTAAATAATAAAATATATTTTTTTAGTTTTCATAAAAAATAGAGGGAGTTGCCAAGACCAACAGTGAACTATATAATTTATATAAGAGTCTCACGCTCACTACACTGATTAGGTATATCAAATTATATATTATATAACCTGCAAAGTAGCAGATGTTGTACAAGCAAGTTCTACGATATCATTATACTAACCAATGTTCGGAGCCGCACCAGTAACCGCAATCGTTTCAATGTGACATTGCGTCGAGTCTGAAATAGACAAGGGGCCAGAACGCTGAATACTTGTTTAGTTTATATTTTATTTAACGATTGCGTTATTTTTATTCAATAAAGATGTTAATATATTTATGTGTCTACCCGCGACATAGGAACGTCAAACAAATAAATGCATGTAAATATACATCTCAATCAATATAATATAACATTAACTTAAGCATTAGGAAATTCCCACTGCTATCATAAAAACAAAGACGTAATGTAAATCTGAACTAGGACATAATTGAACGTAATCGAAATATTTTACATTAGAAAAATTAATATCTAAAGAAGATGTTAAAATCTTTAAAAACAGGGCAACTATATGGGAGGCTCAAAGTAATATCAAAACTGTAATTTTCTTTTATAAGTCCTACCAAACATTAAATATTACAGCCATTGCTTATATGACATAGACCGGTAACAAAATATACTTGCAAAACTATTTATGAATACAACAATATTAATAAGCAGAGAATCTTCTCTTTAATTAGTACCAGTAGCAACACCCACTTTCACCATTGATATGGATAAATGTTAACCACACCAGTTTTTTAAACGTTTGAGGTGTTTGGATCTCATTGGTGTATTTGTATGGCACAGGACAAACTTAATTATGAGTCGTAATACAAATAATTCTATCGAGTCTAAAACATATCATCAAATAAGGCATGACTTTCTTTGACTTTGATATTCACTTAATGATTTAGAAAAAATCATAACTATTTAAAATACAAAAGTAGAAACAGTGCTTGTAGAGTGATGGTAGATTACAAAACGAGGGACCAAAAAACTCGGCAGAAATAGCTTATAGAAGATCACACCCACGGCTACGTCTCGGAATGAAGGCACCAGTTATAAACGTTGTTATAAATACTTTTTTATTTATATAAGTTTCTCGTTCTTAAAACACCAGTGTTTATATGAATTAAAAAAAAAGAATAAAAGGGATTAGAGGATATGTACTATTTATTTATCATAAATTTGAACTAAAGACAAGTACAAATTTATAGGTACATGTTTCAGATAGCTTCGATCAGTATCCACATATTACCCTGACCTGACCTACCTGAAAAATATGAATATAATTCCAGGGATTATAATTCACATTTTTCAGGTAGGTTGTAAATAGTAGTACCTTTAAAAAGGTTGGGTTTCGCAAGAAAGCGGTGCCATCGATTCGTGGCTAAATGTTTTGCCCCTAAGCATTTTAAGTCGAATGCACGAAGAATACGAATAGTGACTGTTTTATTCCAATATGCTACTATTACCACTCCTAATATGCGATGAAATAAATAAATTTCAGTAATCTTATTGAAGTTTGGCCCCTAGCCTTCGGCTTGACATAGTGCGGCTTGACAACGTTATTTGTGTCTACGTCACCGAAACGGCAACGCTGTCGCAGTGACAAATACTAGTGATAAAATGTATCTGCTTCAAGGCGGCATCCGAAATAAGGTGCGCGGATGCGAATCTCGGAGGCTGTAATAGATTCCACACTAATGACGTGATAGTTTTGCATGTGTTTGGGGAAATATATCAAGCTTTAACAGCTAGAAAATATTTGTATAATATAGGGTATATGTAATATAATGACATAAGATTTATTACCATTTTAGAAGACGTTGTGAAAATGGATTTTTTTATGTCTTTATTAAAAAATCGTAAAGTAAACTTCCTTAAAAATGTGTTGCAGTAAAGACTCAAAAATGCAATGTTGTCGAAATGAAAAAAGACAATAGTTTTGCAACGTCTCAGCCGAAAAGGGTGTATAGGCCTTAATCGTCCACGCGGGCCCAGTGCGGATTGGCCGACTTCACGCACCTGTGAATTTCACAGCCGTGCGCAGGTTACCTTGATGTTTTTCTTCACCGTACAAGCGTCGGATAAACGTACATAAAATTTAGAAAATTCGAAAACACACTGGTATGTGGCGGGATTTGAACCCTGCACCCTCCTGATCTGAAGGCAACAGTTCACACTATTGAGCCACCGACGCCCTTTTTATAACCGACGTAAATTGCGTTTTCGGTTCTGCAGGCCAATACGCCTATAGGCCAATAGTTTTTACAAAGGCCTTGATTATAAGTTAAAATGTTCATGCTTCGGGCTGTTAAATTGTATAATTACTTAATAGATCATACTAACTAGAAAGTTAAATTATTACGCACAATTGAGTACCTTCTGTTTGTATATGTTTGTTATTCATATAAATAAACATATTTTTATTATAAGAAAGAAAGATATCGGTTTCTTAGTGAATTCAAAATTTTAAGTATTATTTTTTTTGTATTTATCTTTATTTGAAAAATGTGTGAACGCATTTTCATCAATGCAACAGTGAATGTAAGCGGTTTTTATTAATTAAATGTTTGTTACACGATCAGTTCAGTGTCGAAATGAACAACTTTAATAATATTGGACAATCAACTTCGATATGCAATACTTAACGTTGGAAAAATTTTTGGGCAACTGTGTTGTTTATTTGTTTTTATTCATATGTGCAATTAAGGCTGTATGCTTCTTTAATTAAATAAATAAAAAATTTAAAAAAATACATGAACAATAGGTTGGATTTCGGCTTGAAGGCCAAAATCTTTTCTGCTATCACAAAAACAAAACACACCTAATTCTATAGCAATTCAAACCTTAGTTCTCTGTGTATAAAGCCTTAATCTAAGACTGCTGGGCCAGCCGGTCATCAAATTATCTTTATTAGCAAAGAACACACAAAACCATAATTAATTAAAATCATTCAGTGGTGGTTATATTACCTAATTAATTAAGTAATTGGACGGCACGCAAGCAATATAATGTTACGACACTATAAGTCCAATGAGATTACTGATTGATTGATGGTTCCGGGTTGTAAGCTCAGTCGCATCAAATTGAGGGATCAATTTGGAAATTCCATCGGAAATTTGGACATAGCTAATAAAAAAAATGTTGTTAAAAGATAACTAACAACATTTTGAAAGCTGACTGATTACGAGTGACGGCAGATAAAATACAATAATATTAAATAAATAAATAAATATCCACTGACATTCACACAGCGCCATCCAGCCCCAAGTTAAGCGTGAAGCCTGTATTATGGGGTACTAAACAACGGATAAACATACATATATACATTTTTTTGTAAATATATACATATTATACATAAAAAACACCCAGACATGTTCATGCCCACAAATGTTTGTACTGCCCGGGGATCGAACCCGGAACCCTTGGTGTTGCAGCCGACCTCTCAACCGCAACACCAAATGGGTCGTCAAAAATAATAAATGAATGATGACCCATGTGGTGTTATGGTTCAAATGCAGGATGTACACCAAGGATCTTCAAT
The DNA here is from genome assembly GCA_019425675.1 of Leucinodes orbonalis. Classification (NCBI taxonomy): domain Eukaryota; kingdom Metazoa; phylum Arthropoda; class Insecta; order Lepidoptera; family Crambidae; genus Leucinodes; species Leucinodes orbonalis. The sequence continues at coordinate 57,618 of PQWD01005876.1, read as the reverse complement.
CTCCGGGTAAAACACATATTTTTTTATTACAAGTTGGTATTGTTCTACGTGTTTCTTTGTATAATTAATATGTATTTACATAAAAACGTATGTAAAATACACAAGTCTCGATAGCCCTTCGTAGAAGCATCTTGCTAAATTCGGGCTAGATGGCGCTGTATGAATGTCGGTGGGTATTTAATCATATGTAATTACGTATTTTCTACCTTTCTTACGTAACGTGAGTATTGTAAAATGAACAAAATAAACCAGAGATTTCCCAGTTCCCTGTGCAACCAAGAGAGTAAAGAATCCTGTAATATTTCAACTTTACCGCGTGGTTTCTCGCAACGGCCGACTTTTAGTCATCAGCCCCTTGGGAAGGTCACATTTTACGGCCGGCACTACGGTGTACCACGTTTACTTTGAAAATATTAATGCTACGTATAAAATAAAGTTCAAAATATGAACACAAGTATAAAAGTAGTAATACTTAAAAGTGTTATTTATTGTTCATTACAATACTAGACTAGTAACAAAGTTATTATCCCAAATACTGAGTATGTAAACCATGAAATTTATTCAGACATTTATATATTATACCAATATCGTAAACGGAGAGCGTCGGTGGCTCAATGGTGTGGACTGTCGCCTTTCTACCGGGAGGGCTGAGGTTCAAATCCCGACACGTACCAATGTGTTTTCGAATTTTCGAAAATATATGTACGTTAATCCGACGCTCTTACGGTGAAGGAAAACATCGTGAGGAAACCTTCATGCACGCCTGCGAAGAAATTTGAAGGTTGTGTGTGAAGTCGTCCAATCCGCACTGGGCCCGCGTGGACGACTCAGGCCTAATCACCCTATACGGGTAGACTCGTGCCCCTCGGTGGGGACGTTTAATGAGCTGATGATGATGATCGTAAACGGAACAACTGAACATGCTTACCTAAGGATAAAAATACTTAAAATAATATTTTTCGGTACCATTTATTTCAAATATTACATAAGACAAGAATATTGAAAATTCAAAACGATGTAATGAAATGACATTTTAATTACTTAGTGGTTTCATGTGAAGGAAGGTTATGTACAACATTTAGGTTTGTGTCAAGGGACAGAGAGTTTCGAACTCATATATTATATATATATATATATATATATATATATATATATATAATATATATATAATATATATATATATATATATATATATATATATATAATATATATATATATCTATACACACAAGCTTAGGCGAACAGAATACATGTGTAGTATGTAGTTGATAGGAATCTTTACTTGAAAAAATTAATGTGTGTGAAAAACTAAAACGGCTCGTCAAATTACTATTAATAATGTAATTGACGATCCGTTTGGTGTAGTGGTTGAGATGTCGACTGCTACACCAAGGGTTCCGAGTTCGATCCTCGGGCATTACAAATCATGTCTGGTTGTATTATTCTTGATGTTTTTTATGTATAATATTTGTATGTATAAACAAAAAACAGTATAAAGTATGTTTATCAGTTGAGGATCCATATTACAGGCTAATGCTTAGTTTGGGGCTAGAAAACTACTTTAATATTTTACCTGATCAAAGATAACCCTGTAAAATATTCATTTAAACCTAATGATCTTTAATAGACCTACTTATTATTATTCCATAGAAACTTAACAAACTTACAATATTAACTTACAATATGACGACCCATTTGGTGTTGCGGTTGAGAGGTCGGCCGCAACACCAAGGGTTCCGGGTTCGATCCCCGGGCAGTACAAACATTTGTGGGCCTGAACATGTCTGGGTGTTTTCTATGTATAATATGTATATATTTACAAAAAAATATATATATGTGTATGTTTATCCGTTGTTTAGTACCCATAATACAGGCTTAACGCTTAACTTGGCGCTGTGTGCATGTCAGTAGATATTTATTTTATTTATTATTTATTTAAAACACTATAACACTAACATAAAAACTTAAAACCTTAAAAATAAAATATTGGATATTTATTTATGTATATGTCATATTAAAGTATTTGCTTCTCTCTCTCTCTCTCTTCAACCTATCGCAGTCCACTGCTGGACATAGGTCTCCCCCATTTTGCGCCAGATATCCCGGTCCTCCGCTTTTCTCATCCAGCTCCCACCAGCGGCCTTCCGCAAGTCGTCGGTCCATCGGGCCGGAGGGCGTCCTACGCTACGCTTGCCAAGATTTGCTTCTACGGGGATACAATTAAGCAATTCCTATTTTCTAGGGTAGCTGTTCAATCAAACACACCCATATTATAAATAACGCAATCCGTTATCGGTACCATTAAATCGGTCTGCAACTTAACAAATTGCCTGCCAATCAAATTTGGTCGGATAACATAAAGCGAACATGCCGCGTGTGTACTAACATTTAATCAGTCGGCATGCAAATATAATTATCAAATTGGAAATTTGATTGAATAAATTTCGTTCGGGCGGGTTTTCGTCCCGCTAATTACCGTAGCTAATATTGTAATTTCAATCAAGATTATTTTTTTCTAATCATAGTGTGTAGAAAAATAGTTAACACAGATACTAGCAATACCTACATTACTGTAAATGATGCTTTGTCTAGTCTTATCTTTATCATATAGTGATCAATATCATTATATTCATCATCATCAGATCATTATGTCCCCACTGAGGGGTACGAACCTACCCGTATAGAGTGCATGGGCCTTAGTCGTCCACGCGGTCCAGTGAGAATTGGCCGACTTCACGCACAACCTTTGAATCTCTTTGCGGGGTGCGCTGGTTTCCTCAAGATGTTTGTCAAAATTCTAAAACACATTGGTACGTGGCGGGATTTGAACCTGCGCCCTTCCAATCGGAAGGCAACAGTCCACACCATTGAGCCACCGACGCTCTATCATTATTATTAGCCATCAACGTGTCATTAAAAATTTAATGTAAAATTCCATAAATATGGGAAAACTTAAAAAGATAATTCTGATGAAACATTTTAATGTAAATCACCCAAAGAACTACTCAGATACATACATACACATTTTTTTTTAAAAGAGTAACTACTGAGTTTCTTGCTGGTTTCTTCTCAGTAAAAAACTACCTCCCGAACCAGTGGTAGCTTCATTTGACATTCATAAGTGATCTGTAAGGACCTAAACTGAATAAACACTTTTCATTTTCATACCTAAAGCAAAGAATAAATTCAATGACAACCAGTTTGCCATGAATCATGCTTAGTAATATTTCATTATTAAAGTTTATCACCATGAAAATTAATTAATACGGCTCGTTATGAAATACAAAGTAGGAACAATGCCAACCGAATCATTTGGGAGTTTATTGGCTCGGATGTTGAAGCGTGACCCAACGAATTCGTCACCTAATAAATGACATCATTTGAACGAGGTATTAATGCTAGTAATTTGTATTAAAATACATTCAGTAATAAAGAATGTTCGTAATTTAACATTAAAATGCATTGTACGGAACAATTACAGAAGGAACAATTATTATGTGTATATTTTTGTAATTATGTGTAGCGTCAGTGGCTCAATGGTGTGGACTGTTGCCCTCCTGCCGAAAGGGCTGAGGTTCAAATCCCGCAACGTACCAATGTGTTTTCGAATTTTCGAAAACATATGTACGTTATCCGACGCTCTTACGGTGAAGGAAAACATCGTGAGGAAACCTGCGCACGCCTGCGAAGAGACTTGGTTGTGCGTAAAGTCGGCCGATCCGCACTGGGCCCGCGTGGACGACTAAGGCCTTGTACAAACACCTTGTACGGGTAGGCTCGTGCCCATCTGTGGGGACGTTTAATGGGCTGATGATGATGATATTTTTGTATGTCATTAAAATCGTGACGACCGGCGTATTTGTTGGGAAATTGTTGGTTACACTGGAGGTTCTGGTTTCGATCCCATTTTACTTGTGAGCTTAATAATATGTACTTCTAATGGTTGATTGTTTTATAAATATAATAAGTAAGACCATTGATAAACCAAATTGTGTAATGGTTAAGACGTTGGCTAATAAACCAAGGGTTCGGTCTCCGGCAAATCATAACTTTGTTGGATTGGTCTGGAAGTTTTTATGTAAAATGTGTATTTATATACAAATGGTCCCCGTAGTAACTGCTCCTTTTTATTTGGCACTAGAAGCCTATTACCTTAAACAACATAGTTATTAATATAACTCTGTAAAGAACTTAAAATGGCGGACCAAAATTGGAATAAAAGTACAAATATTTATTCAGCTACTTTATCAGACTGTTATCAAATATTTGTCGATCGGATGTCTCCAATAATACCCGATACCGTAAACATTATACAATAAATGGTACAATATTCATTCAGAGAAATGATATACGAGCACTTTGAATAAATGCACAAAATACATAAAAACACGGCTCATTATAATTCCGCGAACGTTTTCGGTTATGTTCTATTTGTTCCAGCTTAGTTTAAGTCTACTTACATGTAAGTATTTTTTTTTATATTATATTAAAATTGTAGTTGTTGTTTTTTATGTTATAAGTGTACAGGACGGTCTGGACGCTCACCTGATGGTAAGTGATACGCCAGACCATGACAGAGCGGCATTCAAGGAGACCAACAACTGATAGACAGTAATTATCCTCTATCAATGCCGCACTGCGCCCGTCACCCGAGACAACAGATGTTAGATCTCTTATACCCGGTAATTTCACTAGCTACAGTGCCCTCATCCCGAAACACAAAAGTGCATAACACTCCTGTTTCACGGGATGATATCTGGCACTGCGGTGGTACCTACCTAGACGACTCAGTATCGAGTCTACCACCTAGTGAAAATAATATGGCAATGAAATGCCCACGCGTGGTAATAATAGTTGCCCTTTTTACCCGTTACTATTAAATCAGCGAACTAACACTATTACAGTCTTACACGTCCGCGACTTTGACAGCCATTAACAGTGAGGGTCAAAGTTAGTCCAACCAATCCAGAAATTATCCGGAATAAAACAGACAAATAGACAAGACATAATGTTCATAGATTTACATGTATGTACCTCCCGCTTAGTGCACGAAGTCTATCATGGTGGGAAGGGCGACTCAAAGCAGATATGCAACGAGCTTGGCCAACCCGGCGGGATAGCAAGACCTGGTGGACGGCTTAGGGCGATGATAGAGGACAGAGTTATCATTGGCCAGACACATTATCTGAACCTGTCTCCAGTCGTATCGGTCTCTCCGGTCCACTGGATCAAGATGGGTGAAGACGTGAAGACGAGGGTATGCACATGCATTTGCGCGTACGTTTGTGCACCTTTATATCTCCTGCGTAAATGACTGCTTTCGAATATGGACTCCGATTAAACGTTAAAGACAGTCGCCGTGGCCGAAATCGGTCGAGATTTCATCATCATCAGGTTCAAGCTATTTTTTAAATATTACAGACGAATCAATTTAAATTATTTATTGAGCGTTGGTGGTTCATTGGTAAAGACTGTCGCCTAAAGAGCGCAGGTTCAAATCCCGTCACGTACAATGTATTTACGAAATTATAAATACGTTTATCGGACGCTCTTACGACGAAGAAAAACATCGTAAGGAAACCTGCGCAAACCTGCGAAAAAATACAAAAGGTCGGCTAATCTGCACTGGTCCGCGTGGACGACTAAGGCCCATACACCCTATATGGGTTGGCACGTGCCCCTCGGTGGGGACGTATAATGAGCTAATGATGATTATTTCTGGTAACACTGCCGCGCCCGTCAGCCTACTGGTGTTAGGTCTCTCGAACGTAGTAATTAAGCAGTACCCTCTCTTTTATTATACTACATTTTATAATCAATAAATCACCAAAATAATAACAGAGAACGTCAATTATACATAAGTAATAAATAATTTAGCCCTAAAATGTTGATAAAAAGATGCTGTATGTACCTGTAAGTATTAACTAAACAATATGCTTAAATGGGTGTTTTCTGTTAAAAATGTGTAGGTACATATTAACGAAACAAAAAGAAGGAGAAATAGGCTAATCCGTCGTTTATATTTTAGACAAGGGGTAGGTGGCGCTGTGTAAATGTTTGGAGAATATCAATATTTTCTAGAACGTCTGGGACCAAAGCTTTTGATTGTTCTTTAAGTGTTTACAAATAACTTAAGGTGAAGTAACAAATTCTAAATTTAAAATTTTCAGATGAAATTCCAGACTTGCAAACTGAATAGATTGTTCCCAACTTACAACAAGTGAAATAGAAGCTTCTGCAAATAGCTTTAGATTTAAAATTTGACCCGCTTGTGCTGGATAGAGCCCGGAATAGCGGTCAACGAGATAGCTGTTATGTTGGAGTGCCACTTCTCTAAGCCAGCAGGGAAAGATGAAAATCTCTATCTATAGAACAAGTTAAGGAACGACACGTCAAGATGTAGTTGAGGTCTGCCTCTTGAGAGGTGCTAAGTAAGTAATGGCAGGACTATCCACACATTCATATTTAAATAAGTGCTTTAGCTTTTTAGTAGTTTTTAATTATGTACATTTTCGACAAATGTTAATAAGAAACATTCAAGATTAAGATGCATCGAAATTAATTGAATTAGATACGTCTTGCAGGATAACAAACTCAGTATTTTTTTAAACTTTTATTATATTAACTAGCTATGCCCCGCAGTGTTACTCGCTGTATACGATATTCTCCCGCAGAAAACAAACCTAAAATTGCTTCGTTCACGTGAAAACGCGTAGCTCACGCGACGCACGGCCGCCGCGCTGAACAACATTACTTTATTTTATAAATAAAAAGGTTTTTCGTAAACAAAAGAAGCTTAAGTTTTCCCTCATTACATCAGCAACTCCCAAAAAAGTCCCGTCCAAATCTGTCCAGCCATTTCAGAGATTACCCGGAACAAACAGATAGACGGACAAAGTAACGTGCAATCCGAAACACGGAGCGGTCCGAGGTGTTAATTTTATTCGATAAACAGCTTACTTGAATCTTTACTGCACCCGCTAGCTGCTACTGTATCTTCATATTTTTTTCCGCCATTTAGTCCCAAACTAAATATATAGATACTAAACAACGGATAAACAAACTTATATACATCTTTTTTGTTAATACATACATATTATACATAGAAAACACCCAGACCAACAGTCATGTTCATGTCAGTGAAATTACCGGGTATAATAGACTGTTGTCTCGGGTGACGGGCGCAGTGCGGCATTGATGGATAATAAAAACTGTTCATCAGTTGCTGGTCTCCTTCAATCCTGTTCAGTCATGGTCAGNGCTAGACTAGGTATCACTAACCATCAGCTGAGCATCCTGACCGTACCGTTCACTTCGTAAAATAAAAAAAAACACAAATGTTTGTTCTGCCCGGGGAACGGAACTGGAACCCGTGGTGTAAGAGCCGACATCCCATCCACTCACACCACATGGGTCCCATTTGTGACACAATTAAAAATATACGTTCTTATAACTGTGTCTAAACCATCGGATGATTATTTTCGAAGTTGAATGAACGGTTATGAATATTCATAATTGTTTCAAAAATATTTACTTCCGAGTAAAACATGAGTGGGATGCGTAATTTACGGCAACATTTTTGGCTGAAAGTTTGTATGAGTTAAATTGTTTTGTATACTTCCTGGGTTTACTTTTCGCCACAAACTAGTTGTGCTGGTCGTATGTTGCTCATTTTGTGGCAGATATTATCACGGTCCTCCTCCAGCACAAAACCTTGCCGTCGTCGGTCCATCGGATCGGCAAACGTCCTACGCTACGCTGGCCAAGACGCGATCTCCACTTCAGAACTTTATTTGAAGCAGTATTATTTTTATTACTGGCCATCGGTCCTGCGATGCTTATGACTCGTGAACTGACACCTAATATCTAAAGAAATAAAATCTGATTTTGTTCATATTCATATCTCAGCTCATTCGTCCCCACAAAGGGGCACGAGCCTACCCGTAAATGGTAATTAGGCCTTAGTCTATGCGGGCCCAGTACGGATTAGCCGACTTCACGCACAACCTTTAAATCTCTTCGCAGGCGTGCACAGGTTTCCTCACGATGTTTCCCTTCACTGCTTGAGCGTCAGTTAAACGCACATGAAATTTGAAATGACATTGGTATGTGTCGGGATTTGAACCTGCACCCTCCATAGTAAAAGGTAACAGTCCACACCAAGGAACCACCGACGCTCGTATTGTTCATATTACTCGTGCTATGCATTTATTTTGGTATTTGTAAATATATAGTAGTAGTTATGGTTTATACTAATACATGCGGCTCGGATTTGTAAGCTTTTGGATTTTTCAGTGTGAATTATCTTACATGGTTCAGTTGGATTAAAGGTAAAATTTAATTCGCCGTTATTCTAATAGGCCAGATGGGAATTCGCCTAAACAGCCACGCGACTTGGGACCATTATATATGCCTTTTTAATTGGCGGCGCGTACTAAGTAAATATTTAAGGGAATTGGGTCACCGCATAAATTAAATATATTAGGTTCCTATTTCTGGGAGTTTTCGGACGACCTTTTTGCTATTATTGCTACAGTATACAGTTACAACATTTTTCTTCGTATTTATTTTTAAGTCAAGGTCAAAATTGAGCATTGAATTTAGATCGCCACCGAATCAATGAACCGGGAGTCATATGTTTGAATCCTAGCCTAACCCCACGGGAGATCGCAAACTGAAACTCTCTGTGTTTTTCTTTCAGTTTAATCCGGATATAATCTATAATATCCTCTTTAAATTAATATAGCATTTGTTTTATATTAAGGTAGTGTATTCCAAGCTGCAGCTGGTCTTCGAAAGAGAGCCCAGCCCCCGCCCACAGATGCGTGTGAAGGCCACTCCTAGGGTTCTAGAGAGCAATTCTGCTACTATGGCGCACTAGTCCCACATAACTGGCACCATCCCAAGTTGCGCGGTATGCGAGGCAGTTCCCCAGGGTTACAATAAAAAAGAAGAAAGGGTAGCGTGTTTCAGCCCATACTCTCTATCGCCAATGTGGAAAGGCCTGTAGCCTACAGAGAAATTATATAGGCTGATGATGAGGCAGTCAAGTCATCACTCACATCACATCTCAAGTCTCATCATACCACTAATGAAGTCCGCACCACTAGATATAGGATTTTTCTCATAACTTTCTGAAGACTTAAACTTTTAAAGCTGGTGTTCGTTGGCAAAGTGCCAAAAGATCGGTCGCTATATGGTTGGAAGCACCACGGGCAGGTGAGGGTGGCTAATGTCCAAAAAAGTTGAAAGTCGAAAGTTTCATAGAACTTTTCAACTTCGAGTCGGAATTTTGTGGAGTCTATGATATTGTTTAAAGCCCTTTTTTAATTTTATATTTTTATAATAAGTACAGAAGTAAAATATTTTTAAAGATAATTAATAAAATAAATTTGAAATATATTGTGATCTGGTTGAAATTCATGAATATATCTATGATAAACTTTCACCAACTTATTAATACATTGTTTATTCAAATATTAGTTTTGACTTCAATTCCGACCCACGCATCGTTTTATCAAACAAATATTTCTTTATGTAAAATCTCAATTAAGACGAAAAGAATAATTTGAAAGTGTTTCAAACTACCAACAAACTCCGTTATGTAATAATCATGAAGTAATTTATATTTATGATTAATTTTTATTGTAAATAAAACAACAATAAGTTTTGAGAAACTTACCGTAGAAAAACCCTAGTTCACATTCACCTCACTGGCACTTTCACAAAACTCGCGGACTCGTAGTCGGCGTTCGTAGCGGTGGCTCGTAGCGGGCGCGCAGTGCTACGGTCTACTTGCGACTGCCGTAGCTGCGGTATTCGGGCTCTGAATGACTTGAATTGTTGAATAGCCGTTATCTACTCGCATAGGCTCAACTTACTTAGCACTATGTTCAAGTAATTCAATAATTAATTGAAATTTTAACGAAATAATTTATTGTGGGTGCGGTTTCGTCTGATGCGGTAAAGGTTAATCATGTCATGTACATTGTAATCTAAATGTGTATTTGACAACCTATATTAAAATTTGTTGGTAAAATTGGTATAGAAAATAAAGAAGTATGAATGAATTTCTGTCAGGTTTTGAAATAATGCTGCCAACACACTTTTCATTAACGACCTACTAAATCTTTGTTAGGCTCAAAGGCAAGTTTTCATCGTAAGCCTTGTCAAAACTTAAATCCCCACTCAGGTAAAATTTAACCGTGAAAGATTTATTTTGATATATTTGGCTCGCGGCTTATTTGTCACAAAGTGACACCCATAATTATAAGCAACTGTCAAACCAGAAATCACATATAATTTTAAAATGATTAAGAAACGATTCCAATCCCTAATTTTCAAACAAAGTTTTTGGCATTTTAAACCTAATAAAATAGCATGAATTTGTAACGAGCAACTGTCCCCTGTCCCCCTAACGAGCAAATGTACAGCAAAAGTGGACAAGTGGCGAGTGTCATATTTAATGAACACTTAAAGCTTTATGAATATGGCCCTATTTGTCTCGGAACCTATACTAGCCTGGTCAGGTTAATTTGCGATTTGATAACCAACTTAAAGTGCTAAGCCGCAGTATTAGATCTACACGAGCCCATTTTGACCGCGTATATCGATTCCAATTTCGCTCACGTTATTTGGTGTGTTTAAAATGAGTTCGGTAGCTTCCTTGTCACATGTTATATTTTTATGCTCATTTATTATTAACATGCAAAATTATTCAATATTACGTAGCGTGGTCGTAAGTGCTTTGACCACAATAGCCTTAACTGAATAAACCTGATTGAATTAAATATTATTTTAGATATAACAAAATAAATTAAATTAATGTTACTCTTTTTTCGTTGCATGGAAAAAAGACGATAAAAACTACCTTCCTCGTAAGTGATGTTACACCACTAAAAAATTGTCATACAATTGATTCTTACTGTGAACGTAATATAGTGGTTATTAGAATATACATTGTTTCAGTACTCTTCTTCGATTTCGACGACAACGATTCTTGCATTATTTTATTACTGCAGTTATGAGCTTTGATATGGCTCGCTAGGCCAAATTTGGTCTGAAATACTATCACATAAGTTTTTTATGTTATACATGTACAGGACGGTCAGGACGCTCACCTGATGGTAAGTGACACGCCTAACCATGACAGAGCGGCATTGAAGGACACCTACAACTGATAGACTGAGTTACTATCTCCATCAATGCTGCACTGCACCCGTCACCCGAGACGACAAATGTTAGGTCTCTAATACCCGGTAATGTCATTTCATTAGCTACAGTGCCCTCATCCCGAAACACAAAAGTGCATCAAAGGAAAAAAAAATTTTTTTTGTACCGCAAAAGTGCATCAAAGTGCAACACTCTGTTTGTTACACGGGACGATATCTGGCACTGCGGTGGTACCTTCTCAGTATCGAGTCTAGCAACTAGTAAGAGTGACAGTACAGCTGGCTCCGCCTTATGTGAGTGTAGGAGAGCTTTGGTGTTTTTAGAATATGTATTATAGAAGTAAATAAACTACACCCTTTCCAAGTTCACCATTAAACTGACGTTTACAAGTCTATTCTTAAACAAAAGGGGGTTTTACTAAGAAGTTGCCTGCTTCATTGTATTGTAAATCCAAATGCCTTTATGACCGAAACTCAGTCCTTTCATATTATGACTAACGGCTATTGCTGTATTATGTTACAGATAAATTATAAGTAAGAAAGCAAATACCGTATTACATACAAAAGATCCACAACAAGCTAGTTATGTGAACATTTACTGTAAATCGTTTTTATAGATTGGACTCCCGTTTGGACTCTCAAGAGTACTGGATTAATTCATCCTTGCTCTTGCTAGGTTTTCTGGCCTTCCTAATAATGAAAATCTTTGAAGACGCATTTATCCACTAATGACGTTATAGACGTAGAAACTCAAAAGGGGAGAATATGGAGTTAGTAATGTTAACATTATTTCGGCCAAATGATTTTGGATTGTTAACAAGTGTTTTAGATACTGGGATTACTGGTTAACATACCCATTTAGATAATACTTTTTGTTCCCACCTTCTCTCTTACCATGAACCACTAAGACTTACCATTTTAAGACATTGCTATCTGCGACGTGCCTGGCAAGCGTGGAAATCCTTCCACCATTGTGGAGGAAGCCCTAAGACTAGCAATGATGTATCAATTAATTATATACAAACTGCAATAAAAACCAAATAGATCATGCTATTTAATTAGTATGCCACAAATCTGAGATCCCTATTTGATACGAATAGGTAAAAATGAAGTAGTCTGAACCAGCAGTTTTTTGTTGAAACTTTTTTTTAAATTAGAAGTCATACAGACTAAATTTCCCTTTGATAATGAAACAATATATTGATGAAATATTCGCGCTGTACGGGGTAAAGCCGTCATTAATCAACCCTTCATAGAGGGAACGTTCTTGACAACTTGAAGATGTGGCCACTAAGGCCTTATCTATTAAAACGACGACAGCTGACAATCCACACAATTCCTACTAAAGAAAAACATTTACCAAAAATGTGACCTAGTATATGTTTGGGGAGAAAACGACTTGGTACGGACCGGTAACGCGAATAGGGATTGGTCGAACCTACAGGAACCCGCGACGTAGATCTGGGTGGAATCAAATTCTTGAAGTGTTGCGTGTGTTCTGAGATGGACACGCTTTGTCGGCCGCGATGGTGATAGTGATCGTCTCGTCTGTATCGTGGAGTACGTCCCGGGGACGTCTACATTTGCGGGATTTCGTAAAGGCGGGTTGTTTGCTAAGATTGGATACTAAAAGTTTTACGTTAACGCCCTGCAGTAGGTCTTAATATGCGGGTATATTCAAAATCAATATAAAAAATGTCTTTATTCAATTAAGTCCTTATAGACTATGATTGTCAAATGAAGCTACCACTATTGTATTCCAATACCAATATTGAATATGCAAAAAGTTTTCGTGCAAACAGGTAACTTCTCTAACAAGCCGTAAATGTCGTATCAGGTCGGCCATTTAAAAATGGTAGCCGCATCGAGTTGCCGTTGACAGCTCAGAGAATAGCCGGTCAATAAATAAACAGAAAGTTGGGGCAACCCGCGGGGCTCGTTTATCACCTAGTCAATTGTCATGGCCCGCTCCGACGTGATTAGATACAGGCGTGATAAGACGAAAAGTTTCGTATTGTGGCTGATTGAATTGGTTTTTCTTATTCGTTTGGTACTCAACCTTTTTTTACTTCTTTACAGAAAATTATTGTATTGATATTAAATTTCATTATCAGCTTATAATCTCCTACTGTCCACAGCTCTTACATCGAACAGGGGCCAGTGTTGCCACCAGATTTTTTGAAAAAGACCTTTTTGGGAAGTCAAAAATGTTTCTAGCCCTTTTTGACTTCCCAAAAAGCTCTTTTAGATTGAGTGTCAAAAGATTTTCTGTCCTAAAAATGCTGAAATAATCATGTCAATAAGCCGTTTTTTTTTTAGCTCGTCTAAAAAAAGGTCATCATGACCGATGAAATTGCAAAAAAGTACTTATTGCCATGTCGAAAACTTCATATTTGCTAATATTTTCAAAACAGTGAAAAAGAGATAGATTGCTCTTTTCGGGCTAAATCGTTAAAAAAGGAGTTCTGCTATACAAAAAAGTGCTTGATCTAGCTACAAAAAGGCTAAGATGGCAACACTGACAGCGGCATCTAGTCAGTTACAATTAGAACGATGTGTGAACTATGAGAAACAATGTTTCAATATATTTACTTACAAAAAATAAATATATAAGTATGTTTATTGATTTGTTTAGAACCCATTTTGCAGGCTGATGCTTAGTTTGGGGCTAGATGGCGCTGTGTGTATGTCAGTGGATATTTAATTATTTATAACTGGTACTTAATTTATTTAATAAAATCTTCATTTAATACACAGAAAACACCCAGACTAATACAAAATTATGTTATTATATTGCAAGGAGATCAATCCTAGAGAAACCTTGGTATAAAAACTTCTCAACTATCACACCTCATGAGTCTAACTGATTAATCCAGTTTTGAAAAAGGAACATCTTCGAACACATACATTTGAATTTTAATTCATTAACGCGTAAAAACTGACAAACAAAAGATTATGCATTGTTTTCAAGCGACAGCGCGAATTTTAGCGCGGGCGGTTATTCCATAGTCATCAGGGCTTCAATTACACAAATTTACTTGACATTGCAATATTTTTACGACACTTTACGATCCAACTGTAAACATGGGATTCTGGTACAACTTTGATGTCTTATGGTGTTACCAATTAAAATCTAGCATAAAACAGAACATATCAGTTAAATTTTACTATTGACGCACAATCACGATTCTATAAGCGCATTTTAATATTAGCAGAATCGGGACCCAGTACAAGCTATCATTGATGTTAGCAGATGTAACCCTGCACTGATTCGGCACACGTACGTACAACCCCATTACGGGTCATTAGGACCGCGCCACGCACGCGGCTGGGTTTCGAATATTCAAATTGCCGGGCTTATTGTATTTGGTCGTGTTAAATAAAAACGTGCAAGAATAATGGTTTGGTGAACGGTTACCACATACAATGCTGATTTAATTTAACCCTATACGACCGCAAATGATTGAATCCCCGACGGGTGTCCTTGTATTGTGAATACAGTGCTGTGAAAGCTGGAGTTTATTTGTTTGGAAATGGTACATTTAGGGTGTAAAGGCAGAAAATATATTTTTATAGAGAACTAGAAATTGTTAAATATACAGTATAGCTTTTAGTTGAAGGTAGACTGAACTGTTCTACTATATTCTACTGTTCTATTAGAATTAACTTGTATCAATTTTACGTCGTTTTGCTATCAATAAATATTCGATAAAGTTTTAAAAATAAATACCTCCCAGTTTAATCCTCCATCCCTTACAAATTTTAAGCATTCAAACCTAAAGCGCTTTGTTTCGTTGACACAAAATGCCACAGAACCAACGCGGCATAAAAAGAAACAAAGACCTCCCTTCCTTTTTGTTGACATTTAGAAAAAGTAGTGTACTAACTCACGACCTCCACAATGTCGGCGTCAAGACCGATCGCCGTCAAATACGAGATATTGATGGTGACCGCTGTATTATTTGCTAATAATGTACAAAACAACCTTGACTCGCTCGTAATATCCAATTTCCGAGCCGTACGTCTTCTTAAACAATGCGGGACAGGAGCCAAGCGTGAGCCTAAAAGTTCCGTAGAATTTGTGTTATGTTAAAAGTGTAACTATGTAATATCTATGTAAATTATGAGTTTTGAATTTGATTTAATTTCAATTCTAATATTTCGCACGGTTAGAACTAAAGTGACTTTAGTCTAATCGTTCTGTTTCGACACTAATAAACAAGCCATATACACCTCATTACCAAATTTCCTGATCAATAAGTATTTTTTTATATTATTATAAAAATGTTTACATTTAACAGTCTGTCCGGATGGACAGGTCGTGATCTAAGATGAAGTGAGTATACGACGGTCCAACTGGTGTAGTGGTTAAGACGTTGGGGACTACCAACCAAGGGTTCCAGTTTCGACCCCTTGCAGTAAAAACATTTGTGTGTATGAATATGTCTGTTTGTGTTGTTCTGGGTGTATTTTATGTATAATATATATCCGTTTTATTACGGATATGTATGTTTATCCGTTGTTCAGTATCCATATTACAGGGTAGTGCTTTTTTTGGGGCAATCGGCGATGTTAGTGGATATGTATTTATTATTTATTTATATGACCGACACGTGGTGACATCTTGTGGAATAGCGAACCCGCGTCCGGCCGGTCTAAAGCCCCCAAAATGTTAAAAAGCACTAGCGGATATCTTAGTTTAGAAGTGTCGGAAGTTGTCTCGCTGTAGTATGAATAATCAGATGCAAAGCATTATGACCGAAAACAAGGACGTCAAACAAGGCGAGTGATTTTTAAAGAGTGGAAGAGCATTGCTTTGTCACGCATGGACCGACTCAAATGGAGTGATACTAAAGTTTTTCCGAGTGGGTAAGGTTGCTGAAGGCCCAAACACTCTAATTTTTTCCAAAATCCCTCGGCGTAGTAGTCGAACGTCTCAACCACTCACACCACATACCTATGTTTCGACGACCTCGTCGAAATAAATAAATAAATCTCGTTACGCGTAAATGTTGTATTCCTACCTTTTTCCGTGCCTGTACTTAGACATTTGTACTTCCTAACAAATAACAAAAACATCTTTATAATACTCACGACATCATAAATATAATATGCTGCATTATTCGAGCATGTTTGGCCAAGTTTGAATAACATAATCACTTTTTGTACAAAAAGGGGCCCGAACTTGCTACCACAAAAAGTCCAAACAACTTAACTAACTTAAACAGCAATAAATTATTCTTTCTTTAGACAAATGACAACAACAATCATAGATTACGATGTGACAGCAAACCAGACTTTGGAATAGAATACGCGGAACTATATTTAATAATGTCGACTCATTCAGTATAATATTAGTTTTTATGATAGCTAATCATTTATCTAGTATCATGAACAATAAATCATCATTACGACCCAGGATCCAGCCAGCCAGCAATATGTCTAGATGGTGCAGCTAGTCTCTAACGATGAAAACCAAATAGAGATCTCCTTTTCACTACCCAGCAGTCAATATTACGTAACCTGGTAAATGTGGCGGATAGCAGATAAATGCCGACTGGTAGTGATGAGTCCGCGTCGAAATCATGGTGGAAGCTCTTCGTTCAAACGTTTCTTTCTTTCTTTCAACAGTGACTAGAATAATGATGACGATTAACTACAGATGCTGGGTCTCCGGGATTAGTCTTTGCAAAAATGTAAAGATTAGGGTACAATATCTTGTCAAATCCATTTGTTTATAGCTTTATCGCTCTTGGCTACCGTATAAACATTTTATCTGCGAATATACTCCTGCTCTTCATTCCAAAAAAGGTAGGGATATTGTTTTTGTACTTAACATACGTACAAATACTTTCCTAATAGAATAAGTTCAAAATTTCTGTTACCGCTAGAAAAATATAATTATTTTCAGGTTAAGGTATGTTTGTAATTAATAAAAAATGCGTAGTAAAAATAACATCAATATTATATTTATTTTCAAGATAATAATAATAATTTATTTTATCACCATAATCTTACATTTTTTTATAAAACAACACAAACATTTACAAAACATTTTATCTTATGAACTAAAAGATTATGGCGGGTTACCTGAACTAGGATAAGTCCTGTAACTCAGATCGTCAACCCTCCACCCCGTACACAGGTTTTATAACATTGCAGACATATAGTAGTGTTATCAAAAGGGAATAAATAAACCACAAAAGATATTTATTTAGTTAACTCCTTTTCACAGATAAACGCGTACTCGTGCAAGCAGTTAACGTCATTAAATTTACCGTCGTTCTTGAATATAGTTCCGCAGTATTCGTTGTCGCGCGAGTTGTTGGGCTCGTGGTCTGCCCACGTGCTGTATCCAGCTTCTTCAAGGGTTTGATCTACAAGAAGATAAAATTTAACAGACTAAAACAGAACGTCGGTAGCTCATTGGTGTTTCCTTCCAACCTGGAAGGTGCCGGTTCAAATCTCACCACGTACCAATGTATTTTCAAAATTTCCAAATTTTATGTACATTCATCCGACGCTCTCACGTTAAAGAAAAACATCGTGAGGAAACCTGCGCACGCCCACGAATAAATCAACATCAAATGTTGTGCGTGAAGTCAGTTAGTACGCGCTGGGCCCGCGGGGCCTATGCACCCATTACGTTGGGTACTCGGTGGGGACGTATAATGAGCTGATGATGATCTAGGTTTTGATACTGGCGGTACTGACTCAGTTTTTTTTTCGTCTTAATTTGTACCCCCTTTTATTTGAAGTGTTTGGTATCAACTCTAAAGTAAAGAACTACCTCCTTTTATTTTATTTCCATAAGCTTTTAATTAAAAATCTCTCCATAGATATGTCCTGGGCTCTGCAGTAGGAAGATATAGGCTGATGAAGAAAAAAGGAATACCGTTGCTGCTAAATTTGATGAAGGCTATCAAAAATATTTTGATGTCTATGCTTTCATCAATCATACAACTAACAGTCGGTCAACTTCAAATTTTTAGTCCAACCGACCAATTTCGATGAAATTTGATACGGAGCTAAGTTCAGTTAAAATTGTGCAATGGATACATAATTCATACATCTAACTATGTATTACAATTAATTTGCATCTTACTGAAAATGGTCCGGAAAACCCTCGGCGAGCCGTCTGTCGTGGGTTGCGCTCTGAAGCCAGCGTAGAAAAACCAAAATGTTTTCGCACCGTTCACCTTAGGGCTAGTGTTTATTAGCTGCTGGACCACATCGTGTTCTGCCTGAAAAGGACCATCATTGGATACATTATAATTTTAATTAGCCAGGTTATATATATGTTATCCGACGTTCTTTTGGTGACAGAAAAAACGGGAGGAATACTGCGTACGCCTATGAAGAGGTTCAAAGGTTGTGCTTGACGTCGGCCATTCTACACTGGGCCGGGTGAATCACTAAGGCCTATACACCCTTTTACCGGTAGGCTCGTGCCTCTGGTGGGAATGTATAATGATCTGAGATGATGATGATATACCCAGGTAATCATTTATAACGCCTTATTGTCACAGAACAATCTTTTCTGAATAAGACTACCTGTACATTCATCTTTTTACAATGCTTTTGATATTATATCTAAATCGAATTTTCCATTTATTCAATGAAGGCTTAAAATAAGTTCATTATATACATGTATACTTACATAAAAATAATACATTTAAATTACTAAGTAGTAGAGTCGATTTTGAGGCGACTAGGTAGGAACCACCGCAGTGCTAGATATCGTCCCGTGAAATAAGAGTGTTATGCACTTTTGTGTTTCGGGATGAAAGCACTGTAGCTACCGTAGTGCCGAGTACGAGAGACCCTAACATCTGTTGTCTCTGGTTTCGGATGCAGTGCGGCGTTGGTGGAGTATAATAACTGTGTATCAGTTGTTGTCTTCTTCGATGCCGCTCTGTCATGGTCAAGCGTGTCACTTGCCATCATGTGAGCGTCTTGACCGTCCTGTTCATCTTCACATAAAAATAAACCGAAGTAAAAACCAAAATTGAATTATGATATTCGAAAAAAGCTGTCACTGATTTAGCTCAATTGGGAAAGAAGCATCTGAGATAACCCAACAGTAGCCTTTAAGGGAGAGCCATCTGCGCTCGCCAATTGCCCGCTGAAGCTGTAAAGGTCATCTGCCGCCAACAGCAGTAGTCAGATCGAAAAAAATCCAGTAGCCTTATATATCCATATTTATACCTGTGAGTTAATGACAACAAGATGCGCTCCCTCCGCCGCGCACTCCGCGTACGCCTGATTCCAAGTGTAAGGTCTGGATGGTATTTTGTAACAGCTGCTGACGTTCTCAAATTTTTGGTAACCTGAAATATCATTATAATAGTTCAACCATCAGAAAATCACATGTAATGCGACTGAAACTCGATATTAAACTTTTTTGACCTAATCCTCGCGTTTGATTGTTTTCCTTTTGTTCTCTGCGATTTTTGCATCATTTCATAACAAAAGCTATGCTCTTTTTTAATTTTTTTTAACATAATCTATGGATCTGTTATACATATATACTAAACCAAAATGATAAATATACCTAACGCTAAACGAAATCAAAATAGAAAAAAAAAACACATTCACAATTGACTATTGGTTAACTAAAACCACATTAGTTTTGAATGAATATAATGCGACGGATCTGGCTGCTTCATTAACATTTTCGCACAAATATATATTCTACTCACTTGTTATTAGAGCATAGCATAAGAAGAAACAGTAAAACCTCGTTTCTAATGATACTTATTAACGTTAAGGGCACTTTCATAATAACAAGGCTTTATCTATAAATAACACATACAAGACCCATGTAGTGTAGTAGTTGAAAAGGCAGCTACTATGCCAAGGGTTCCAGGTTAGATTCCCGCTTTCGTTTACTATGTATATTCGCTCAACTGTAACGGATCAAGGCACAATGAAATATCTATTATCAGTAGTGATTTTGTACAACTCTATCAGATTGGTCATTCGTTATTTAGGTCCCATATTACAATTCTTCATTTAGGACTGTAAGGCGGAGTCCGCAAGTCTATTTATATACATAATAAAATATTTTATTACTTTCTTAAACAAAACATATTTTTATTTTTTATTCAGAACCTTAACAAACTTAAAATATAAAAACACTATATACTAACACTAATCTCAAACTAAAAACCTTAAAAATAAAGAAATATAACTAAACATAATAATAAAAAGAAATTCGTTTAGGTAAGGTTCCAAAGTTACTGCCAAAATCTTTCTTAAACTATGTAAATATTACATTACCTCTTCCATACACGTCACATTCGCTGTCGTAAGGTGCATCGGACGCGGCCACCTTGCAAATAAAAGGTAAGGACAGGTAGCATTCCGCTGTACGTATCTCCCCGTCTCTGGTTACCACGTCGCATTGGTAATATGTGCTCGGAAGGGGCTCCGTTGAAGTCGACACTGAAACAAATGTTATTAATAAATAAATAAAATAATATATAAATATCCACTGACATTCACACAGCGCCATCTAGCCCCAAGTTAAGCGTGAAGCCTGTATTATGGGTACTAAACAACGGATAAACACTGATATAATTTTTTTTTGTAAATACATACATATTATACATAAAAAACATCCAGACCATTACTAACAGACATTTTCATGCACACAAATGTTTGTACTGCCCGTGGTTCGAACCCGAAACCCTTGGTGTAGCAGCCGACGTCTACACCAAATGGGTCGTCTACATGTTATGTGTACAGGAAGGTTAGGACTCACCTGATAGTAAGTGGTACGTCTAACTATGACAAAGCGGCATTGAAGGAGACCAATAATAGATAGACAGTTATTATTATCCTCCATGAATGCCGCGCTGCGCCCGTCACCTGAGACAACAGATGTTAGGACTCTTATACCCGGTAATTTCACTAGCTACAGTGCCCTCATCTAGTGTTGTAAAAATAAGCACTTTTAGTCGAGCGTTGAGCGCCCAGATGTCGCTAGCGTTATAGACTCGAATTTCGATAGTAGCGATAGGCTTTCCGATATTATAAAATATTTTCGAGGTCAATAATCAGTAGTCAAACTGTTGATAGTTTAGCAACACTTAAGCCCCGATCTAGCACTAAAATGCTCGAAAAGACCAATCCAACGAGCCCACACTCGATATGATGTCGTTGTTCAGTCATCAGGACTATTAGCACAATGTAGCACCAAAGTATAGAATGATCCAAACGAATCCATTTCGTTTAGAAGTTCCTATGACCACCTCTTGACTCCATTGCGAGGATCCTCGATCATCTTGCATACTTGTACTTACATACAAAAAGACACTTCGTTTTTAATAAAACGTAGAAAATAAAGATAACGCTTAACCTTTGCATGTACCTTATTTTGGTTCTTGGATTGGTCCCTGCTTAGTTTCTGAGGTATTGGAGCCAAACTTAAAGTGGCTTCATTACCTCAGAAACTAAGCTTAAAGTGGTTGCGATCCTTTAGTAATGAAAAAACCTAGCAAAAGCTTGAAGGATGAAACTGTCTTCTTCGTCTCAGCGTAAGTTAAATGAGATAAATATATATTTGGGTAAAAATAACAGAATTCAAAATATACTGTTGCTACTCATAACCACGTTTGTTTATTCCGAATAAATTACACCAAATCTAAACATGTTTTGTGGTAACCAAACGCTAAATATAACAAAAGTCATTCACGTGTGAAACGTATGCAAAATAATACTTCGCCCCTGGAAATTGCCTTCGAATGAATAATTCTGCGAAATAAACAAATAAATATAGATAATTAACAAATACCGAAACGATTGGTGAGTGAATACATTAATTTAATATTTCTCCCAGTGTCGCTGAATAAACAGTTCGTGGAAATCAACTCGATAAATTAATTGTCATTTGAATGTATATCCGACGGGTTGTAGTTTGTTTTCCGCCTTATAATATAAAAAAAGTTAAAAAGTACAGTTTTAAAATATTATTATTATTACCTATTGTATCCACAGGGGCGTCGGTGGCTCAATGGTGTGGACTGTCGCCCTCCTCCCGGGAGGGCTGAGGTTCAAATCCCACCACGCACCAATGTGATTTCGAATTTTCGAAATTATATGTACGTTATCTGACGCTCTTACGGTGAAGAAAACATCATGAGGAAACCTACGCACATCTGCGAAGAGATTCTAAGGTTGTGCGTGAAGTCGTCCAACACGCACTGGGCCCGCGTGGACGACTAAGGCCTTATTACGCTATACGGGTAGGCTCGTGCCCCTCAGTGGGGATGTTTAATGAGCTGATGATGATTGTATCCACAGAACTGTAGAACAAGACATAACGCCATCTGGTCCCAATTTAAGCAACGAGCTAGTACTTCTGGGTTCTCAACAACAAATATCCATTTATTTATGCTTTTTTTGTAACTACATACATAATAATATGACAAGACCCAGACCAATAAATACTGACATGTTCATGCCCACAGACATGAACATGTCTGTGGGCAACAGACATGAACAGAGATGTACAGAGCGTCGGTGGCTCAGTGGTGTGGACTGTCGCCTTCCTACCGGGAGGGCTGAGGTTCAAATCCCGACACGTACCAATGTATTTTCGAATTTTCGAAAAATATATGTACGTTATCCGACGCTCTTACGGTGAAGGAAAATATCGTGAGGAAACCTTCATGCACGCCTGCGAAGAGATTCGAAGGTTGTGTGTGACGTCGTCCAATCCGCACTGGGCCCGCGTGGACGACTAAGGCCTAATCACCCTATACAGGTAGGCTCGGGCCCTTCGGTGGGGACGTTTAATGAGCTGATGATGATGTTCATGCCCACAATCTAAATCTTAAAAATTGAATTATGTCGGTCGACCCATTTTGTATAATGGTTGAAATGTTGGCTACACCAAGGGTTCGATGCCCGGGCAGTATAAACATTTGTGTGGATCAACATATCTATTTGTATTGGTCTGGGTGTTTCTATAAATAATATGTATTTAAAAAAACTATATACCTAAGTATTTGATAAGTATGTTTATCAGTTGTTTAGTACCCGCAATACAAACTTCGCGCTTAACTTGAGGCTAGATGGCGCTGTGTGACAGTTAGCAAAAAAATCAAAAAAATACCTACGCTCAATGATTGCCGGCTCCTCAGCAGAATCGTGTGACTGACCATCATCAGCTACCCACACGATGTCTCCAAGATCAGGGAAGGCCTTGAACATGCTGTGTAACTGAACAATGTCCTCTGCTCCAGGCACCATGAGAACCGCCCCTTCCACCTCGCACATTCTCTGTGCAGGTATATAGTGCGAGCTCTCGATATGGAGCTTGTAGAATGCGTCAGTACGTCGGTTGTACTCGTAGTCCGATCGGTATACTTTTTGCGAAATGGTTGGGTACACTGCAAGGAAAATTATAAATATCAGCTTTCATATTATAGGGGCACAATTCGAAAAACGTAATCATCATTATCAGCTCATTATATGTCCCCACCGAGGGGCACGAGCCTACCCGTATAGGGTGTTTAGGCCTTAGTCGTCCACGCGGGCCCAGTGCGGGTAGGACTGTTGCGGGAAGGGTTTTGTTTATTTATTTCTAAAGAATTTGCAAAATTAAACAAAATGTATCTCTAAAATTTATATAAAATATATGTGTTGTTATTATTTTTTATATTTATTCCAAGAGAATTTGCAAAATTAAATGTCCCCAATAATTAATATATAATATTATGTGTTATTAATATTGAATTATATAAACGATTCGATCAGTATCGTTACTTGACGGTTAGTGGTACGCCTGCTTATGGCATAATATGCAGTGGAAGGAATCCTATGACTTGTGATAGAAATTATTTTCCCTCAACACTTCCGTAGCGGTGGACCGATACGACACCCTGTGTCTACCGAAGAATATAATCTTTTTTAAGACTATCACGTGATTCAGCCAGCAATTTCCTGACTAAACTAGGACGTAACGCTCTAAGTGACTTTTATTAGTCTTTCGCAATCTCAACCAGGGATTTGATACACAGCACACAGCAATCTAAACACATCATTCAGGCCCCTAAACCATTAAAAAATTAGGTAATGCTCTGAAATATAACACAAGATTGCCAATATCACACATTCACTTTAAAAAAATGTTTTGCAACTTTTCTAATAAAAGGCACATATCGTATAATAAAATTTGTACAGTAATTATTAAGGGTATTAAAGTAAACCATTGCCTAAAAATATAATAAACCAAACACCAATTTTTGCACCATTTGAAGACTTTGCGAAGACGTGAACGCTATTAATCTGCCTGACTTGTTGCTTTGAACGAAGGTTAAATTCTGAGCTACCTGCATACAGATAACTTCTGTTTTGTACTTGAGAAGTATGAATGCGTCACCTTATGTGCAATGACCTCCTCGTCTGGTTATGATAATAAACAATATCAATCAAGAATATTAATTAGGGTTAAAAGGGCTTGTTCCTGCGGCTGAAATCCACCACGTACTCTCGATGGAACTGCAATTTCATCCTCACCACCTGGATGATTGGAGTTCTTCCAAAGTTCTATTCTGACGTCATTTCTGCCACGTACGACAAAAACTGTGGAATGAACTTCCACTGGATACACTTCCGGAGATACGACTGGGCGTCCTAAAAAAGAACTCTTTTGAAGGGCCGTCAACGCATTTATGGGATCTCTGTTCTTGTGAATGACCATGAGCAGAGTGTCACTTACTATCAGGTAAACAGTATGCTCGTCTGCTTCCTATTCAATAATAAAAATACCCGGTTAGGCAGATGGTTTACCAATTGTAAGCGATTTCGCTACCCATCATCATCAGCTCAATGTACGTCCCCACCGAGGGGTACGAGCCTACCCGTATAGCGTCTATAGGCAAAAGTGTTACGCGGCCTAGATAAGCCGACTCGCGTACAACCTTTGAATCACTTCGCAGGCGTGTGCAGGTTTACCATCAATGTTTCCTTCACCCTGAGATGCGCCAGATAAACGTACATTTCATTTGAAAAGTCCGAAAAAAAATTGGTATGTGGCGGGATTTGAATCTGCACACCAATGAGCCACCGACTGTTCCGCTACCCATGGACACTCGCAACTCTGAAGGAGCAATGAGTTGACAACCTTTAACCCTCTGATGTGTGATGTATTATTGAGGAGACATTTATATGTCAGTAGATTGTCACTTCACTTTTGCAATAAATGTCGTAATGGCGACATCGAGTTGTTTCCCTGAGCTGTAATATTACCTAGGATTACCAGGACATTACATTTGGCGACGAGGAAAATAACCAATACATGTAAAAAAAATGTCTATCGGCAAACTAAATGAGTTTAGTGTGAAGACCGGTACTTGGTCGTCGTACGTGGACAGGTTGAAAATGTATTGTAAGGTAAACAGCGTTAAAGTCGGTATGGAATTACCTATATTAATAGCCAGTATGGGGGATGAGGCTTACGAATTGTTGGTCAATTTGTCTAGTCCAGATAAACCACAGAATTTGACATTTGACAAAGTCAACGAGTTGATGCGTCAATTTCTACAACCGGTACCTTCCATGCTAGCAGAAAGATATTCATTTAGACAGAGAAGACAAAATTTAGGGGAAAATATTGCGTGTTACGTAGCGGAACTAAAAAGGCTGTCGAGGAATTGCAAGTTCGGTGCAAGTCTATCGGAAAACTTGCGGGATCAGTTCATTTGTGGGTTACAAAGCGACGTCATGAGGCAAAGATTGTTTGCTGAGGATGACACTACGACCTTTGTAGAAGCGGTTAAGCTGGCTACGTCTTTAGAGTCGGCGGAACGAGATGCTGCTGTCGTAGAATACTCGGGGACGTCAACAAAAACACCTGAGGAAAAACCTCTTCATACGTTAACGGAAGCAGGGGGTCGTGACGAGGCGTCACGGGCTTGGCGGTAGACCGCCGGGGAGCCAGCCGCGGTCGAGGAGCTGCGGCGCCCAGTTGCAGCCGGCAAGATGTTCAGCGGCCGGCCGCGGTGACATGCACAAGCTGCATGGCTTGTGGGGCACGGAGTCATAATCACACAAGATGCAGATTTCGTGGTTATGTGTGTAGCAAATGCCATCAAAGAGGTCATTTGCGTCGGGTGTGCCCGGAGCGAGACACAGCGCCGCCAACATTGAGGAAAGTCTTCGAGAACGCAGAGCTCACCATGGCCAGCGGAGAGGACATCCATGAAGAACTCAATTTCGTAGGTTTGAATAACTACAAGGCAGTAAGTGTACCTATCCGTATAGACAATGTTATTTTAAATATGGAAATAGATACGGGGACTGCTATTTCTTGCGTTAGTCAGGCTATATATAAAAAACATTTTTCACATTTGTGTATAGAACCAGATGCCACGGTATTAAAATTCTACGATGGATCTAAAATAAAACCTTTAGGTATAATTAGACCTTTAGTTTCGTACCAGGGCTGTCAAAAACGGTTGGAACTGTTTATTATAGACAAGGGTACGACCTCTTTGTTAGGAAGGCAATGGTTATCAGAATTAAATATTAGGATACCTAAATTTCAATGCAATTTCATGTCAAATAAAGAAAACCCCCGTAATGAGGATCTGGTTCAGTTGCTCAACAGATATAAGGAGCTGTTCAGTGGCGGACTGGGTCGGTACACGGGGGGGAAGGCGACGCTCCGGGTGCGCGAGGGGGCTACGCCGGTGTTCCAGCGCGCGCGGCCGCTGCCGTACGCGTTGCGGGAGCGCGTCGACGCTGAGCTCGACGCCATGCTGCGCGACGGCGTCATCGAACCCGTCGACTGTTCTGACTGGGCATCACCTTTAGTACCTATTAATAAACCGGACGGTTCTCTCAGGATTTGTGCCGATTACAAGAGTACACTGAATCCGTCTCTGTTGGTCGATCGTTATCCTCTTCCAAAGATAGAGGATGTTCTGGTTAATTTAAATGGTTATACTTGTTTTAGCAAAATAGACTTGTCACAGGCATACAATCAAATTGAGCTGGATGAGTCTAAGAAGTATACAGTTATTAACACTCATCGGGGTTTATTCCGATACAATAGACTAGTTTTCGGCTTATCTTCTAGTGTAGGGATATTTCAACGCATTATGACCAATTTATTGAGCAATATACCTAACGTGCAAGTTTTCTTGGACGATGTTATTATCGGAGGTTCTACAATTTCGGACAATTTGCAAGCGTTAGAGAAGGTTTTTAAAAGATTGCTTTCTTATGGTTTAAAATTAAAAGGTAGTAAGTGCGTTTTCCTAGCGGAGGAAGTGACCTATTTGGGGTTTGTAGTTTCAAAAGAGGGCATTAAGCCCGACAAATCAAAAATAGAGGCAATTTTACAAATGCAGCGACCTCAGGATATTTCGCAATTGAGGTCGTTCCTAGGCACGGTAAATTTTTTTGGAAAGTTTATTAAGAATCTAAGTTTATTACTATCTCCCTTGTATCGTTTGTTACGTAAAGGTACGGAGTGGGAGTGGACAACGGTATGCGAGCGGGCTTTTACCAAAGTTAAAGAGTTATTATCAGGGAAGCATGTTCTAACTCATTATAACCCAAACAAGCCATTGATTGCGACGTGTGACGCGAGCGCGCGGGGCATCGGGGCGGTGCTGAGCCAGCCCGGGCCGGGCGGCGAGCGGCCCGTCGCATATGCGTCGCGGACACTTACGCCGGCGGAAGCGAACTATTCACAGATACATAGGGAAGCGCTAGCTATCATTTATTGTGTTAGGAAATTTCATCAGTATTTGTATGGTAGGCGTTTTGTTTTACGCACAGACCACAAACCGTTAGTGTCTATATTCGGTCCCAATGCAGGGATACCCTCTATGACGGCTAGTAGAATGCAAAGGTGGGCTATCATTCTTTCTGCTTATGATTACGAAATAGAGTATATAAGTACTAGTAATAACTGTGCGGATAGTTTGTCCAGGTTACCTAGGCCATATACTAACAGGAGTCCTTCTTACGAAATACCCGAACAAACTTATCTACATTTCGCGCAAGATGCATTATTGTTAGACTATAGTCAAATTAAAAAACAAACATTGAAGGATCCTGTTTTGAGTAGAGTTTTGAGTTACGTGCGCGATGGGTGGCCAACAAACTGCGATATAGTGGGTTTACAGCCGTACTTTAACAGGAGGAAGGAATTATACGAGGAACTAGGGTGCGTTATGTGGGGACACCGCTTAGTCGTACCGGAGGCTTGCAGGAGCAAGGTGTTACAGATAATTCACGAGCCTCACATGGGCGTCGTGAAATCGAAGGCTTTAGCCCGTAGTTACGTGTGGTGGGCGGGCATCGACGAAGCCTTAGAGCGTGTGTGCCGCGAGTGCGGGACGTGCGCGGCGCTGGCGGACGCGCCGCCGCGGCACGCGCCCGTGCCGTGGCCCTGGCCGGCCCGTCCCTGGGCTCGCATACACCTTGATTATCTAGGCCCGCTGCACGGTAAAATATATTTAGTAGTAGTGGACGCCATGTCCAAATGGATAGAAGTGTTTCCCGTAGCGAACACTTCCGCCAGTTTGACTATAGAGAAATTAAACGAACTATGGGCTAGATGGGGCATCCCGAAACAGATTGTGAGCGACAATGGACCTCCATTTACGAGTAAGGAATTTGCATCATTCGCGGCCGCGGACGGAATAGAGCATATTTTCTCCGCGCCCTATCACCCGGCGTCGAACGGAGCGGCTGAGAATGCAGTTAAAACGATTAAATCGGTAATTAAAAAAGCAGTATTGGAGAATTCTAACGTACAAGAAACCCTCAATAGGTTTTTGTTATATTATCGAAACACGGAACATTGCTCAACAGGAGAATGTCCGGCTGTATTGTTAACAGGGAGACGATTAAGGACTAGGCTGGATCTATTAAAACCAAATTTAGAACGTAAAGTAACTAGTTCTCAACAAAAACAAATTGAAGCGGCGGGGGCTCATCTAGGAAGATGAGGGTAGGAGATAATGTCTGGTACAGACAATATTTAAGAGGGGAAAAGTGGCAACCAGGAGCGATCGATAGCTGTATGGGTGGCACAAATTATAAGCTGGTAGATTGTAACGGTAACGTAATACATAGGCACGTGGACCAACTGAGACGTAGATCTGGGAGTAATTTGGCATATCCGTTAGAACCTAACCAGGGAAACTCAGCTCAGGGTGAAGGGGAACAACTTTCGGTAGAACATTCGGTTACTAAACAAGGTGACCGGTCAGGACGGTCGAAGATGGCTCATTCGGATGCGCGCAGGTGGATGCGGATAGGGTTTCCGACGCGGGCAGTCAATGTTGATCAAACCACTGACAACAACGGCTGCCTTAACACTTCGGGAAGGGAGACCATGCCGTTAAGCACTTCTCCGGTCAACTCCGCTCCAGCGTCGCCCTCAACCCCTATACTTATCCCGTCCCGCAGACCGATGCGGCAATGTAGGTTAGATAAGTTTCCTAGATATAAATTCTAATTGAGATTTATTTATATGTTTTGCTAAAAGTTTATACTAGATTTGTTTGTTATTGTTTAAATGGTAGTTTTAGTCTTAAATAAGTGTGGAGGAATGTGATGTATTATTGAGGAGACATTTATATGTCAGTAGATTGTCACTTCACTTTTGCAATAAATGTCGTAATGGCGACATCGAGTTGTTTCCCTGAGCTGTAATATTACCTAGGATTACCAGGACATTACATGATGTATCATCATCTCATTAAACGTCCACCGAGGGGCACGAGCTTACCCGTATAGGTGATTAAACCTTAGTCGTCCACGCGGGCCCAGAGCGGATTGGACGACTTCACACACAACCTTTGAATCTTTTCGCAGGCGTGCACAGGTTTCCTCACGATGTTTTCCTTCACCGTAAGAGCGTCGGATAACGTACATATATTTTCGAAAATTCGAAAACACATTGGTACGTGGGATTTGAACCTCAGCCCTCCGGTAGGAGGGCGACAGTCCACACCATTGAGCACCGACCCTCTTAGTACATCTTGTCCTAATTTCTCTCCTATTTGCTAAATTTTAACCAGAAGGTTGAGTAATGTCATGGTAGGATCCTACTACAGAGCTTTATTTTTTTATTTTTTATTTATTCGTACATAGCGTGACAATTACAGTATACAGTAAGAAACAATAAAGTACAGGCTAGCTTATCTCTATTAGAGATTTCTTCCAGCAGGCCATTGTGAACCAGACAAACAATAGGTAAATGATAAGAGCGGTAGACGCAAACAACCATGCACTTAATATAAAACTACAATAAAAATAAACTAAAATAATGACCAATTAAATAAAAATAGGTACATATAAAATACACAATCTAATATTATGAGTATAAAGACCACAAATATATATGTTTATACACATACAAACATATATATACATACACACATATACATACACACACATACATACATATATATAATCTTGAATTAAATATATGGACTCAATTTAAATAAATGAAATCATTTCTTTATTTAAAAGGAAAAAGTGAAGAAAAATAAATATATATATATATATATTGAAACAAAGTCTTCTAAGTTTATGTAAGAACCTGCCAAAAATTTAACTACCAGTTTCATTCAAAAGGAAATATTTTAAACGCTTTTTAAAGGTCGCTACCGTGGAACACTCGTGCAACCTCGACGGAAGCCTGTTCCAAAAGCTCGCTGCCTGAACGGTAAAGGAGTGTCCGTACATATTAGAGGAACTACTTGGTATTTTGAGGCTTAAATTAATAGAGAGAGCGATGGTTACGACAGACGACGAAAGCTTTAGTGTAGTAGGATCCTCACAGTTTACTTATCGTAGTGTAGCGATGGGTACAGTAGCCTTAAGAGGTGGTATTTGGTATACATTAAGGGTCCAGTAGGGAAATCTCTACTGTACTCTAATTGTGTATCGATGCTACCTCTAAAATCTCCCGCGTTTGAATTTATTATAAGCTAAATAAATCGAATGTATAAGATAAAGTAAAATCTATCTATTAAAATAACTAGTCTGACGAAATTAAACATAACGACTCATTTCTGTAACTGATAGTTCAATTTCATAACAAATACCTGAAGGTTTGTTTTGGTTCCCGCGTACAAAGTTGCGGGTTATTAAACAGCTAGTTAATTAAGATAGCAAACCAAAGCGGAATCATTTCTTATTATTAGCTGGAAAACACTGACCATCAAACTAGGAAATTACATCTACAGACTCATGGTCCGTACTCTTTTTAGTTTAAGATTATTTTGTAATTTAATTATTATAATATTATGTTAGTACTCCGCGCATGGGGCAAAAGAATTGGTTAAAGGGGGAATGGGATATTTGTTACTTGAAACTAGGAAATTATTATCATAACACTTATTACTATTTGACCTATCTTTCATATCGCAAAAATAACGTTTATATTATTTAATAACGTTTATATTATTTAGAAGTGAACGCACTTCTGGACGTTGGCATTTAAATGTTGCCATCAATAAAGGTATTTTATCTCATCACACAGGCATAATGCGTTTAACCAATGCCAGATTAGCCATATAGCAAGAGTATTAAATGCTACGTGTCCCGCGTATCAAGGGGGCCCCTTAAACACCTGTTTGAACTTTACAAACATAAAAATTAGAACTTTTTGACGTTTCATTATAATCACTATATTGAGACTGGCATATAAATCACATTTCTACCCTTATACCCTAAACCCGGAATCCTGAAACGAAACCAGGAACCCCTTAACCGAATTTGATACAGGCCACGCGCCATCTTAATCCGGCACTGGTGAACAAATCCGCAGTCTCGTTCACTAAACAGTAGGCCTTAGTCAATAGGTTAATTTTGAAATATGAATCAATGAATGAAGATATCTCACATCTCGTATAGGAATATTCGACTGAACGAACATTATCAAAACAAAAAAAGCATCCACTATCTCAATACGTGATGTGCAAATTGAATAAATACTCGTATGTTAAAATATTTAAATAAAATCCTTTTATGCCTATACAAAGGAAAAACTTATATTTTCATAACATCTAGTTCAGAAACGACGATGATATTACCCAAAACAAGAAATTAATATATTATCGAATTAGCAGTTGCTAGGATACACGGGTAGACGTATATTGCCTATTAGCGAGTCTTACAGTTTCCATACAGTATCCATCACGGCAAGTTCACATAATAATGAATTAGATATTTCACAATTGTATTTAAAACTTAGTGTGCTATTATAATATTTGGTTTCCCAAAAAAGAACGAAGCAACATTATTAAAATAAAAAATACTGGATGTAAATACAATACATGATGAATAGGGATGTCGGCCAATGTGTTTAAAAATTTGTTGTTGAATTTAGTGCCTTTTTTATTTTTTGTGGTGTTATGAAAGTTGGAAATATAGAATGGAGTAGTGTACGGACTAATTAATCTAATATAAATCCCATTGATGAAATGAAATGGGAAAATCACGTATTCAAATAGGCAAATAACTACGTTGAGATAATATTTGTTCTTAGGCCAATTAATTACGTTTGATTTTGCTCAATATTGTTATTGCGTCGATCATTGCAGCCCGGGTTATCATCCAGTGAGGCGCTATGGAGAGATACGTTGTTGCTTTATATTTATTAGGTAATATCTATAATTTATAAACACTTGTCATAACGATTTTACTTCAGATATTTCGCATGACATATTTAAAGTACATGCTTAATATAACGATTATTCAAGGTCTTTGTAACAACCCTTTTGTTTAAATAACTAGAGAAAGTACTTCGTACGTACGTTCTTGAGACTAATTGTATTTTATTTACATTTGACCAATATGGAAGCTGATCGCCAGAAACTAGTTTGTTGTCAGAAGTGTGTATCAATGGCATGTGCGGCTGATTTGAGTCCTGATATGGAAATTCAAACCACAACACCAATACCTACTGCTAGCAATTATACTATTTGGCAAATATTAAATAATAAAAAGTAAGAAAGAAAGAAAGAAGCAAAAACATTTATTGACCGTACACAAGAATACGCACAAATACATAACATTAATTAATATTGCACGATAACACAAATGAATAAAACAGTAAAATATTATAATATACGAACACAAAAATAAAACATACAGTATTAGCTGCTGTGACGCTACGACCGCGCAGCACTGTTATTCTGGCAGAACGTAATAAAAATAGAAGCGGTATCTTCTTTATTATAAATCAATAATGTGTAGGTACCTCATGTTTTGTTTGGTGTTTTATAACATAATATCTAAGAAAGTCCGTGTGTATTTCTTGATTTGTTACTTGAAACTGTTTATATATACATATACATACTGACAACTATGTAGTCTACTTAAGAATAGTTTTGAATTGATCATCCAACTGACGCATCATTTAATTGATTGTAAATCAATATAGACACTATGTGTATCTTCCATACGGATAAGTTTCTAATGGAAGAGCTTGTTGTTAATTTATATGTTTAAAGATAACCTTATCATGTTTATTTATGCTCATTTAAATAAAGAAGTCGATTTCTATATTGCATTTTTTTAGTTCATAAATGTTACAAATGTAATTACATATATAACCGTTACATTATATAATGTTATTGCTTTACAGCTTGTGATATTCCTATCACCATGAAATCAAATTTGCTTACTTTTAGTGTTGAGTTTTGACTTCCGACCATTTGGAGTGGAAGTTATTGGGGGAGGCCTATGATCAGCTGTAGACATCATTGGACTGATGTGATGATGAAGAGTTTGGACTCAACCAATAATAATAATGAGTACACCGTCTACTGAACCGTGTGGTAACCGTGGCCAAAACCTTTCCATTCAGAACTGAGCAGACATATATCGGCCCGAAAAATTGTATACAGAAAACTCTTAAATCTAATCATCATAATACAAATCTAGGTAGTTCCTTGGCAGCTGGTCTACTCCCGCCAAAAACTTCAAAGACGTATCGCGACGACTACGTTTACATCAAAAACACAGATGCATTCTACAAGCTACATGCTGATGGGGCACGTTATCACAAAGCTTCTAAGGTATGTTAAATCAGGACAAAGTCCGTATCAAACCTTTCAGACAGTTGACGTCAAGATTATATCTACCTAATCACTTAATAAAACACAAATGTAAAAAGTCCGTTGATATACAAAATTCCTCAATCAAAAACTTTCACGTCAATCGGCTTCTCGACCCCTTTATCGGTCTACCTTGTAGGGTGCCCTTTTCCCCACAACGTCCTAAGCAGAGATTTAAGTCCCACTTTAAGTGAGTATTTTGAACTCGCCAAATTGTTTGGTGAAGATATAAAGGGTATCTGCGGCCAACAGCAGTAGTTGATGAATAGGACTTATTAAGAGCAGTTTATTCCATGAAATGAGGATACTACACACCATATACACCCAAATATAGACCCCTTTAGGCGTACATGACCCTACTGAAATAGGCCTGTCATAAGTTATATTTAGATCTCCTGTGTCACTATATTTTTTATTAAACTTACAAATTACATTTTGCTTGCACAAAATAAAACACTTATGTGTTGTGTTTATTTATTTATTTCTTTTGATTACTTACATGAGGTACAGTAACTTTAAGTGTATACGTCCTTATAAACTACTTATTCTAACTATCCTCATAAACAAAAAGTAACCACATCCTGCTTAATTTTTTTTTAGAATATTAACTAAAGTAGACTATATAAACTATAAAAAAGAGAAAAACAAAAACTAAAATCAAAACTAAATTAAAATCACTTCAATTAACATAAAGAGTTGGCACTGTGTGTTTTTTAATAAGTTTAATAATTTCGGGAGGCTTATGAAAGTGTATATCTTGTTCAGGCATCATCTTACAGATTTTGTCATAATTTCTAGACATGCGATTTATTGGAGAATTCTGGCCCATCCTAGTTTGCAGTGTTAAGTTAGCACATCGTGAATTTAGGTATTGAGAGACGGTATTAGATGAAATCCTAAGCGTTACAACGAAAACATCAACAATTGATGTTATTCTTATTCCATATTCACCGTTAAGGTATGCACCGTAGAAGGAGGCTCTCTGGTGGTGATCCGCTCAATCCAGGACGTGTCTGCGGTCCACGGCTTGTTCAAGCAGTTCCCAGATATTGGGCAGTACGCGTGGGTTGGAGATGATGGTGATGTGCATGAGTCAGCTGAAGAAGAGGCTTTGATCAAGAGTGAGTAGCTTGCTATTGTTAGTGATCTGATCAATATTCACCTACCTACCTACTCTAACCGCGGGTACCGTAATAACTTATGCACAAAACATTTTGTGAAGAACGGATAGTTAGTTGCGTTCCCTTTAAGGTAACCAGTCTTCGATCATTAGTTTTTATGATAGAAGTATTATGTATTCCATTGTAGTCTTTGCTTTAAGGGTAGTATCTGCTTTCACCACTTGATGAAAAGTGAAGCTGTAAAGGCCATTTGCGTCCACCAACAGTAGGAAGCAAGATAGAAAAAAAGCAAGAACTCTCTCCTTAAACCAAATCTTTTAGTACATATTCGTCTACAATACAGATGGAAGAGAGATCGTTACATATGGTGGAGAGAAGAGACCTATCTATGTGTAGATTAGGACTGCAATATGTTGCAGAGATACGTTACAAATAGACGTGAAAGTAAAGAAAGAAAGGATGGACAGATATAAAAATTATGCTGAGCTTCAATTAAACGTACCCATCGAGAATTTTTGATCGTTTTTAGTTATTTCTAGTTAAAAAAAAATGTAAAATCATTCTAAATAGAACATAACTCTTTGTGAGATATACAGCTAAGTGTCTTTCGGGAATAATTGCTAAAACTTTAAATCGGCAGTGGAAGTGGAATCTACAGAAGAGGACGAGTGGGGCCAGAACTGCTTAGTGATGAGCCGCGACGGTGAGGTCGAGTCGCACAACTGCCTCATGAGTGAACTTCCGTTTGTCTGCAAAGTAGAAGCAGCTGCGGCGTCATACGACTCCGCGTGTGATGTATATGCTTATGGTGAGCTCTTTTAACTCTGTTGATAAGAAAATAAGAAATAGAAAGAAAGAAAGAAAAATATTTATTTGGCGCAATAAAATTGTAACATGTTATTCCTTAATACTAAAAATAATTATAATGCTACCAAAATGGTCGCCACTCAGCTAATGCCAAGACAGCTTTGTCAAGGCGCTGTTTTGCAGTGGAACCAAAGAGAAAAAAAATAATAATAAGAATAATAAATAAATAAATATTCGCAGATAATTACACCTCGAATATAGATATCCCAAATTTAAGCACTTAGCTTGTATTATGAGTACCTACTAAACAACGGATAAATATAAGTACTTGAGTACCTATACTTTTCGTTTTTTGACTTTATTATACATAGAAAACACCTTGATCAATACAAGCATGCGCAGGATTGTGTGAATTGCCCGGGGATCAACCTCGAAGCCCTTGGTGTAGTAACTGACTCTAAACTACGGTCCACGACACCACATTTAATTTACAACGATATTTTATAGTATTTACTTTAATTGCGTTTTCAGGTTACGAGTACAAGCAGGCCGTAGGCAGTTGTTATGCGGTGCCCAACATTACGTACACTTGGAATGAGGCTTACGCCGAATGCGCTCATCAGGGTGCTCACCTGGTCGTCCTTAACTCCGACGCGGAACGCGAAGCTGTCCAGCAAATCATGGGCAAAACGCCATACCACAAAGATTCGTTCTCTATGTATTACTACATAGCTGGCATACGTGCTGTTGTTAAGGCAGATGGTAGTCCTGGGATCTTCAAAACTATTTTCAGTAAGTAACATTATTTTTCTTAAAGGAGATTTAATAGTATTCTATTCATAACTAAGTGTATTTTGTTTCGGAGATTAACTCAAGGCACTATCTAGGCCCAATTTAAGCAAGGAACCTACTTCACAACTTATAATTTAGGTACTTGGCATATAGCCAAGTTGTACTTTGAATTTTAAATACATATTAATTAACCGCCTTCCTATCCTTTTTTAAAATTATTCTTGATTGTATGGTTGACTGGAAGAGATTGCTTATAAGCAATAAGGACGCCATTTGTACTTTTTATGTTTAATTGTTAATGTACTCTAAATTGTTAATTGTCTTGGAATTGTACAATAAAGAATATTCTATCTAACTATACATATCACATAAAGGATTTTTTTCGGAATTACATGCAATTACTTGCTGTGCAGAAGTTAGAACAGCGTGTGCTGTGGAACGTTATATCCTTATGAGCTGGACAAAAAAGCATACAACTACCTATTATATTAATCGTTTCAACAGACCAAACACTGGAGGAAGCGGGCTTCGCTGAGTGGGCCGACACCGAGCCCAACAATCTGAACGGCCACGAGTTCTGCGGCTCGCTATACGAGAGCGGGGGACGGTACAACGACCAGGACTGCACGCACGCTTACGCGTTCATTTGCGAGAAAGAAATATCACGGAATAGTTAAATGTTATATGCTAATAAAAACATTTTAAAAAACATTATTTTACCTTTTTTTTCTCGTCAGGAATCCTTTTTACGGACGTCCCCGCTATTTAGTACAGCGGGGGGCATGTTGGACTCGGGCCCTGAAAATAGGGGTCACCTACATCACCTAAACCTGACACCTTTCCTCTAACCATGGAGTGATGGGTAACACGTGAGGTTATCTACCATGTCCCCATCCGTGGTCGCTCTTTATAAGCCCGACAAGTCTCCCCAGATGTAATGGGGGCCGGCCCGGAAAGAAGGCCGGTTCCCGTCAGACGGTAGGCGAGATGGGTTCAATGCCAGGTTGGGTATCCCCATACCCAGAGCTGGCTGACCTCAACCAGTTGGAGGAGGAAGGCGGGTACTGCCTTCTTCTGCGGCCAATCCGTCATTTGCGGAGAGGTGGTGCCAACGGATTATACTCCCGTTCTCTCTCCGCTGCCTCCTGCAGTATAACTTCTTCGCAGAAGTTGATTACTGCTGATTTTATTTTACCTGTCTTAAGGCCCGTATTCTAGAACGAGACCAAATCGTAGATCTTTACTTAAATAGTTGGAAAGGGATAGTGCTATATACGACAAATAGCAGCATCTCTAACTGTATTTAAGTAAAGATCAACGCTTAAGTCACGTTCTAGAATACGGGCGTTAGTCTACATCATGTTTTAGGTAGTTACTAGTCGTCTGCTGCTCCTGCCAATAGTTTGTTAAGCTAGCTGCGTGATACGGGAGTCTTGGGCTCTAATACTATGTTGAGACAGAATGAGTCAGTTTGTACGATTATACCTAGTTTGTTTAGGATATTGCATGTTGACAGTGGCGTATGCACAGAGATTATGAGTTGGGTATGCAAAGTGAGTGACACTAATCGCAAAAAATCGCCTATGGTTTCAAACCTGTAGAAGGAAACGGGCGAACAAGTAGGAATCATTTAAAAAGTTGACGATTTTCCGGGTTTTCTAGATGCATAGGGTACGCACTTGCTTATTGCATATATGGAGTGCACGCCACTGCATGTTGATCACTGAAAGTCCGAATGAAAGATGATTCCGTGCTTCGAAGGGGACGATAAGCTGTTAGTCTCGGCTACACTCTTAGGAAAGTTGTCGTTCATATTCACCAATCGCGTGGTGGCTTACGGCCCTAGCTCCTTGTTACCTTACCAGTGTCTGAAATTCCTCAGGCAAAGCTTACTCAAAATTGTTAACTAGGCAATGCAAACTTCACCAAGGTCGTAAGGTTCAGCATAGTTGCAATTATTCATCATCATCAGCTCATTAAACTTCCCCACCGAGGCGCACGAGCCTACACGTATAGGGTGATTAGGCCTTAGTCGTCCACGCGGGCCCAGTGCGGTGTGGACGACTTCACGCACAACCTTTGAATCTCGTTGCAGGTGTGCGCAGGTTTCCTCACGATGCTTTCCTTCACCGTAAGAGCGTCGGATAATGTACATACATTTTCGAGAATTCGAAAACACATTGTTACATTTGAACCCAGCCAGCTCTCCGGTAGGAAGGCAACAGTCCACAAAATTGAGCCACCGACGCCCCTCAATTATTATTTTAAATATAACTGATGTGACTTCGCTTCAAGTTCGTTTGATCATGAATTATTTTTATATTTTACAATAGGGATATCCGTGGAGTATAAATAAAACCACGATTAATTATGCAGTAGTTTATTGTTACAATGTCGCGCTCTCAGCGGCTACCCGCGCTGTACAAACGACCACAGTCCAACCGACATACTTACTAACCGTACCTTTACAACACTGGTATATATCAGAGCTTCAATTCCACTAAATTACTTGTCATTTATTTATTTCATATGAGGACCAACAGCAACGAAACTCAAAAATCATGCATCAGTCATTTCGATACTTTACAATCCAACTGGAAATTGGTATTCCGGTACAAGTTAACGATAATGGTCTAAAACGTAGGAGAATGAATATTGGAATGGAACCAATTAAAATCTGCCATAAAACAGAACAAATAAACAACATTTCACTATAGAGACACAATAACTATTCAATAAATGCATTTTAATTAGCGGAATTGTCGGTAGGGTAGGATTGCAATTGTTTTACTGATCACTGACAATATAGGAAGACAGGACAACAGGACGTTTCCTTAATTTATTTACATCGCTGTGTAAAATGTCAGCATTGCAAAGGTAAGTTAGGTTGACTCTAACATCGGCCGTCAGTCGTCGTACATAACGCTACAAAATAAAAACTATGACAATAGTTTTGGCAGTTCGCAACAATGGTAAAATGCAACTAACTCGGCATACGACAGAAACATGTATCATTTATATTTACACTGTTACATTGTTTCCTATCCGTCGCAGTATTTCCGAAACGTAATCACAAAAACCGAGCCCGTTCTGTGGCGAAATTAACTAAACCCATACACGAGTAGGAGGGTCCGCGCGGACAGCGGATAAGTCTTATCAGTTGTGTCTGGGCCTTTACAATGAGAATCGATACAGCCATTTTCATTATTACAACTAATTTAAGAGTAACTTAAAACGAACTATCAGTGCACAAAATGTCTACTATATACAATACGAATGGTAATAAGTGTTAAAATAAGAAAATCATTGCATAGTATTACATGAATTACAATAATTTTTCACATTTTTTGTATTTTTTTTTTTGCTTTTTTTTTTGTTATAACCATTAAAAAATTATAATTACAAAATTAAAGTTGGGTAGTGATAATTGAACACGAACTTAGCAGAGGCTAACGATTACATTGAGAACTAAAACTTATACTAAGATATTTACAAGTGGGGGGAAATTAATGTAAGGTTTCAAGACGCGTGACGTTTGCCGGTCGGTACTAACTAACACAAGTGTAAATGAACAGTCGTGTACTTAAAACTTAAAACATACGAGATCTCTGAAAGTCTGGAAACGCAATACGTACAATTAATAATAAGAAGCGTGCTTTACGGGGGAGGCGAGCGGCCGGACAACGTAACTATGCTTACAACACGATATATTCCAAAATTACATTATCTACAACTATTCAAATACAATAATCCAAATAAAGTTGTTATATAAACGATCGTTGAAGTTACTTCACATTCGCAGATATTTACAAAATACTCATCATTTTATTGTTGTCTGATATATAAAAAAACATTGTTATCCGGCCATATGCCAATATCCAAAGTACACCAACTAATCCTATTTACAAACGTCAATATAGATTGCGAAGGAGGTGTATATTTGACAGCAAGCGATGTAAGCTTCTAAAAATAAATGTGTAGGTATATCTAATACGGCTATGTACAAGCAGGCGTAGGGCGGGACACGACGGGGATTCTACGCACATTGACCTACTGAATTAACGTACAAAAACTACAATGACGATTAAGCCGTCTACAAACATCGTCTTTAGTACAATATTTCGACTGTACAATTCTTCTGCACAGTCCATCAACTAAGGTATTTCTAGATCGAGACTTAAGCATCGATCTTTACTAAATAGAGTAAGAAAGAATGCCGATAGATATATCTAACGTATATAGCGCTATCCCTTTCTAACTAAATTAAATTAAAGATCAATGTTAAGTCTCGTTCTAGAATACGAGCCTTATAGAACTTTTTATTCCAGTGTGAGTGCTACCTTTATACGAGACTATCGCGATTATACCTAAATCTAAAGTCACTGCCCTTAAACAAAGTTAGCCCTCAGTAAGGATCTTTAGAGCTCACTTTACTTCGAGTGATTTTAACTAGTTCGCACCCGAAGGTCGTATCCGCCCTGACGCCTAATTAGTTGTGTACCAGAGTCCAATAACTACGCCTAACGGATCACAGTAACAGTTATCTGAGATAAGGCAAGGTGGGGTATGTCGCGGACCGGCGCGTGCTCTTGTTAACTT
The DNA here is from genome assembly GCA_019425675.1 of Leucinodes orbonalis. Lineage (NCBI taxonomy): Eukaryota > Metazoa > Arthropoda > Insecta > Lepidoptera > Crambidae > Leucinodes > Leucinodes orbonalis. The sequence goes on along the minus strand of PQWD01005876.1, from coordinate 16,027 downwards.
TACGATACAAACTCATCGCAAGATAATAAAGTCGAATGTTCTAAATACATGTTCATTGTAGTATGACAATTCTTGCTAAAGATTAACAGTTATTAGAAACTATTGAAACAATATAACTATTAGGTACACGACTCAGATGACTACAGTTTATTAATTAAATTTTACATTTGGATTCAACCCTTTGAACGCCAAAAAATCCAGACACAATAGAAATCTATTGTTTAGGTTTGATTGACGTTCAAAGGGTTAATATTTTTAAAAATTGAAATATACCGCAACAACGCACGCAACCCGGTCACGCCCCTTTGTACCATCAAAGACTGACTCATACCTTTGTATCACCCTTTTCTATTATTTTTTTATATCACTAATTCTTGCTTGCTTATTTTCTTGCTTGATGACGGCATTTGTCGAATGTCCTAATCATAATAACGGATTCGATCTGCCCATTAGTTGTAATCCTTGAAGACTTAAATAAAAAGAACTAAAGTTTATATTAACTGGTCTATATACATACATTAACATCAGCAGTGAGTCGATACAAACGCACGAGCGAAAGTCCATCCTACAGTGTGGGTATCATCATACAAGGGCTTACATTCCGTATCTTTCTAGATCCTAACATTAATACAATGCATTTATTTATTACAATTTTTAACATTTTTTATACCATTTATATAGTTTTGAACTAGTTTTAAGGCTACGACGTCTCTTGACACTCACACACAGTCAATTTAATCTATTCGTTACATGTTAGTAGCGTGAAACAGGTTCCGTACTACTTAACAAAATAGAAACATCAATTTTGGAACAAATACTAGTTTTTTTTCTACTTTTAATCGCCAATATAATAGTTACTTGTTCACTCACGCACACTAACACACCCGCATATCAAAAGTCAAACCACTAAATATATAACTATTAAATGCTTGAAATACGCATGTAATCCATTACATTTACAACACTGCTATACAATATCTCACTACTGCAATGATAATAATGTGAAAAAATTACTCGTACATATTTTTTTAATAATCATTTATATCACCGCCATGTAAATTAGTTAAGTTTCCATTTAATTAATACTAAAACTATCTAACCTAGCTACGTAAAAATGTTCAGTCGATGTTACATACAATGGTGTTTAGACGTAAGCTTAACAATAAGTTACGATTGTTAGGGCGGGCACACAGGGCCGAGAGATTCTCGAGTTGGCGCACAACTGTAATCCGTTAAGTACGTGGCGCTTGTATGCACTCACCCTAACAGACAACACAAATTCAAATAGTTCGTCATGTAAATAAAAGACACAATACACATTTAAAAATATTGCAACTTGTTATTGCTTGCAATGTAGGTACTAAACACAATCAGGCACACATTGAAATCTACTATACAACGCACATTATTAATAAACATGGAACCGCAAAGATACAAAAATGAAAAATAACCTAATGTCTACGCGTGACGCGGAGCTTAGCGTCTCGGTCGCGTGCGGTGTTACACCGGCTTATTATTCGTAGTCGCTCGATGTAAGCGAGCGTTTCGTTGTATAAAATAGATTTATCAGCGGGCAATCACAGTTGTTGGACAAACGCAATAACTCAATTATAGCGCCACCTAGTGGAATTTTTAACTTGTTTTGATTAGAACTGCTGCGAGTAGTTTATTTGTAAGCGTTTGATTTTGAGTAGTACAACTGTTAGTCCGCTGACGCTCCTGCGCATTCCACGCATACAAACGACTACATTAGACTACCGACATAGTCGCTACAAGCTACACTATAAGTAAATATCAAAAACGAATACGACTTTATAGTAAAATATTTGGTAATTTGGCGTCGGGGGCCGCTTTTTATCGATATCACTGGCCCCTAACGCGCCTTTTTGTCTTTTAATGTTACAATATAAGTTATTTGCGGTACTGACCGCGTTTTTCGTGGACCGTCCGAATGCTTGCCGTTCTGGGATGTCATTTGAGTTCAGTGCAGATTAAATGCAATGGAAAAGCAGTGTAAAATACTACAATATGGGCTTAAAAGTTCATTTTGAGATTCGTATAAGAATCCTCACATTTTTAATTAACATTTTGATAAATTGGTTTTTATGATGCTGGTTTTATAACAATCGTAAAGTATGTTAGTTTGATTTTTGCGTTAAATTTTTCACGACAGTTAAAATTTTCGTTATATTCAAATCGATAGAATAATTAGAATTATGTTGTCAAGGGCGGTTATTGCATTGGAAATCCACTTGATTGATTTCAGTATTGAGTAGTGTTCACGCCAACATCAAAACTTCAGTGAATTTCTTATCGATAACCTTCATTGACATGAATTACAACTAACATCGACACACTTGATGTGATATTATAATAAACAACTTACGATTGGTGCAATGTTGATGAGGTGTCTAACATAGCGAATATCTTTACGTCAAACATAACATGAAACTAGTAAAATTACCGGGTATAAGAGACCTAACATCTGTTGTCTCAGGTGTCGGGCGAATTGCGAAAATAGGAATTGTCTATCAGTTCATGGTCTCTTTCAATGCCGCTCTGTTATGGTCAGGCGTATCACTTACATCAAGTGAGCGTCCAGACCGTCCTGTTCACTATCACATGAAAAAAATATTTACAGACTGGCCTTTAGGGATAACAAAACTTAAAAGTAAAAATATTTTTTTAAAATGTGTTCAATGGCGAAGTGCAACCAAACACATTAAGATTTCCAGTAAACAAAGTAGTTGTTATAATAACTAACAAACAGTTTCAACTACGAGTTGTGTTCTACAACAAATGTTTCAAATAAATATCGATCTAATTGTAACTCAATTACGCTTCAATATACGGTGACAAGAGTAAAGAAATTCGCGATGTCATATTTATACATAACTTTACGACTACGATTGCATTTATAATATTCAACGTACACAGTAACGCCCGATTCCGAAGCGAACTACTCAAAATCCCACAAAGCAAAATGTATCACATTATCATTTCTACAGATTAGCTGGTTATCTATTTAGAAACACGTTGAAAACTCTAATACAAATCGTTCGCATTTTGTTTTGTGGGATAGTGAAATTTATATTACAACGATTAGTCTCCAGAGGAGTTATTTACTCCTTTTACCGTTCGAGTATGTAGAGTCGTGAAAACACTTTCCACGTTTATGCAAGCATACGTTACGTGTTCATTTATTTATACGTTTACGTAGACTTTTGGGTACGAATACGTGCAAGCGTTCAGCATGATCTTGTTAACTTGAGCCTTTTTACGAGGTTGGGCTATTGGGTTATTGATTTAGCTTTTTAAAGCGAGCTTGTGAGATCCTAAAAGTATAATACACGAATACGAATGAGTTTATACTCAGCTGCTAAAGAGACTGCGCATTAATACGAGTCTGTTGGGATCACCATTGTTTATGGGCAAGATGCCTCTGAACTTACGATAAGTGCAATGAAGCACGCAAGTCTTGAGACATGCGTATAGGCATAATTATGTACTCAATTGTTACGAACCAAATGAGTCTTAGTCTTAGTCGACGTCACACGGTGTTTTCACAAGCTGATGAAGCCGTTGAATCTGTTAATATGTGATGTGGTGCTGCAGTCACGAGGTCCTGAGCTGAGTTGGTACGGTCACATAGTGACGTCACGATCTGACATGGCACGTCCCGAACTGACTGAAATCCCAATTTGTCGTATGGTAGTGTGGTTACGATGCATCGTGTCATGTGATGACGTCACGAGCTGGCACGTTGGCACAACACGATCACGCGTGCTCGGCTGCGGATTCCCACGTTGATGGCGTCATGCGATAGTGAGGTCACGAACTCGCGTTGGTAAGGGCGTAGTGACGTCACGCGTGCTCAACTGCGGCACACATTGATGCGTTGTGTCGGAGTGAGGTCACAAGCTCGCGTTGGTCACTACGTCACAAGCGCGTTGGCAGCATGCGGTAATGCAATGCGCGGATTCCGTCGATGCGCGTTGTGATCACGGAATCGCACGGTTTGTGTAGTGGCGGGGTGACACACGCGTAGGTCACGTGACGAGCACGGTGTCAGGCCCCGGACCGAGAGCCGGTGCGGTCAGACGGCGCGACGGGCGAGGGCTCGCGACTCGCGTCATTCCCACTGGTGCGGCGACGGCGGCAGCTCGGACGGGTGCGCCACGGTCGAGCTGCACAGGTCGGATCAGGTTACAAATGCCCAATGGACTATATATACCCACACCCACGCCACTTGCGTGCTCAACTCTTGTGGATTTTGGGAACGTATAATCAATGTTTGATATAATTCTCTTCTTTGGTTTTGAATTGATAACACTTTCAAGTGATTACGTTAAGTATTTTACCAACTCTATCGACTCTTATTTTAAAATGCCTTTAAAGTTAGTTTATTTTAAAAAATATACTCAAGTCTTGACATCATAAGGGCATGATGACATAACAATAAATTAATAATAGTTACTTCATTAAAAAACAGAAATTTTAGGGCCTTAAATCCTTGAAATTATACTTTGTATATAGTGACTAAATTGTGTAAATTTGAAATTGCTTTAAAATATGTTTTTATATAAATATTATAAAGATTACAATAATCTTATTAACCGACGTTTTTTAGAATTAATTCAAACGTTCCCATAAAAATCCACATTAAAGAGTTCAACACACAAATATCATGCAATTAAATTTTTCAAAGTTTAATTTTAATAATTTCAAAGTAATAAAGTTACTGATTCAACAAATCTATATGATAATAAAAGAGAAATTGGGTAGCAAAACTGCATCACATATCAATGTCTACAACTACTGAACAGATGTAATCACCACAACCACGTACATGGCACTGTGCTCGCTCACGACTCTACGCATGCACTACAAACCAAACCATACTATTACACAAATACGCGGTAGTTTATATTTTTTCTATGAAATATGACGTCACTGGATAAAACATTTTTTTTACAATTCTTTATCTATAGAATTATACATCAATTAGTTGTTCAACGTTTTTTACGTTATTTGTTTTATAAACATATTTAAAAAAAAATCCTTGTTCCATAGAATCATTAATAGGAAAAAAATAATATACAGTACAATATAAAGCAAAAATGTATTTTCCAATGACATATTAAATTCAACAACTGGGAACTATCGCAAATACAATATTTTTTCTAGACGACTGATTTCTTTATTGACATGAAAACTGTGTTTATCGAGGATCAATGATACCGAAATGACTTATTATCGTGGATCTGGTACGAAAAACAGTTTTCTGTTTTGATTTATACCGTGGAAAATACTTGAACAAAGTATTCTTCTTGTTTATATTCTATGTTTGTGAGGTTGTCTGGAAGAGATCGCTTCAAGCGATAAGACCGTCTAAAATGTTTCGTTTTCATTGACTATCTAATTCTTATCAGTTTTTGTAAGTGCTATTAAGAATTTAATGGATCTAATATTACGCAATGATAGAAATATATTTCGTCGTTTTATATTATTAGTCGCATTAAGTAGCGACTATGAAGGAGGATATAAGGGTGCTGGAATTTATATTTTTAATACAACGTTAATTGACTTTTTTCAAACTACATATTTTGTATAGTAATAAAATTATATAAAATACACGATGCAGGACCACGACAACACCATAATCATGCACTGCAACCGAACATACAATAGAGACGGAGCGAACTATCTAACGATCAACCCTTTTGAAATTGCGAACCGACGACCGATCGGGGAGGCAACACTCACACACTCCGAAATAAAATCTTAAAAAAAATGAAATATATCTTTAAACTTCTTTCTAATTTTATTTATCTTGAGCAACACTTATTATATTAAAAATATTTATAAAATTTCGACCTTAATTTTTTTTAAGGTAAAGACTAAATTCTTATTAAGTTGTGCAAAGTGAGCGTTGCATCAACGAGTGTCGTCCGCGTAAGTACGTATGCGTACGTCCATACATATACGTGCGTAAGCGCTTACTGGGGGGCTGGTCGCGCTACGCGGCGCACAGAAATATCACGGGCGATAGCAGTAGTATTTTTGCTGCCGTCTTGAAAGGGGAACAAACTTTTGCTTTCGAACCCGTTCTAGAGCTGTCGCAAAACACAAAAAAAAGCACAATGTTATTACACTACTCGGGGGGTGAGCGTGCTGGATACTGAAGCGTGGAAGAAACCACTATTTCAAGAGGGTTGATATCGCTTGAAAACAGCGGCTCTTGCGTTATTCCCAAAAACTATCGGGAGCGCAGAATATAAAGATGATCAATTAATAAACGTATATAAAACCCATGCGCGAATAGGTCCAGTGAAGCCGGGCCGTGTAATTGTTACTATTACAAAAACAAAAGGCGTAAAACCTACATAGCACTACGTAGGCGGGGAGGGAAGGACGGGAGGCGACATAGGTTTACTTCCGCGACCACCTGCTGTTTGATAAAATTTTCTATGAAATATGTTCTCGTTATGAATATTTACACTGAGGCTTAGATAACGCTGGGTAACTCAAGCTAAGCTTAGATTGTGGCGCAATTATTGTTTTTGTGCACATATAATTTGTATAATTTCTGGTATAAAATATGAACATCAATAGCCATAATGATTGTACGCGTTTCAACTATTACATTTATATACTTTGATGCACGCGCCAATGGTACATTCAAAATATGGTGACATAAAAGTGCTCTAGCGCGGTGCCACCTAGTTGTGATGTCTGTTTGCTTTTTCTGATTTATTATCTTTCTCACTAAGTGAACGTGGAGACAATCTTCTAAAGACAATTCGATATATCAGGAATCTTAAAGAGGGGAGACTAAAATGTCACTGAAACTGCGCAAGCGCATGTATTAAAGCAACATTTTAGCATTCTTTTGCAATTGCTTTCACGTTCTTTTGACATTAAGGCGTGGCCCATTTTTGGGTGCGGGTGGTCGCTAATTAGCTCAGCTTGTGGGACGCTTATACACACGATCGTCTATCGCTCGTATCATTTTATGTTATATAAGAATTTTGTTATTAACACGGACTTTTTAATGACACAAGCCTTTCCGATATTGTATCAAAAACTCGCTTCAGCACACATTTAAATAACATAACAACATTTCTACAAGAAAACACAAACATAATTACTAAATACTACAAAATATACTTTGCAATATCTAATTAAAATAACCATAAAATTTGTATAATTATAGCTAAGCGTTGCGGTTTTGACGAAAAAACAGTGATTTACCGAGTTTTAATGACAAAATCTTTTCAAATCTTACATGATATGTAATCGCTTAAAATTTCAAATTTCAAGTCAACATGTGCACAAACTTTTTAAATAAATTTAGCAAGTTAAATTTGAATAAATAAGCTTCTATTGTGTCTGGCATTCTGGCGGGTAAAAAGTTATATAATGACTAAAAATGTTGTACTTGGAAACCTGTCTTCTTTATCCGTTGTTTAGTACCCATAATACAGGCTTCACGCTTAACCTGGGGCTAGATGGCGCTGTGTGAATGTCAGTGGATATTTATTTATTATAGAATTCTTTTTAAAAATTTAGACCTTAAGGCATCATTGAAAGGGTACAGAATCAAAAGCACGAGCATACTACGATGTCACTTTGATATGTAGCGAGCGACGTTATTATGAATGAAAATTTTGCCCAACTGACGCGATGGGTAAAAATTTCCCGCGTACACTTTTTGAGTGAGATTGTGCATTTAATTAGTTTATTTGTTTATCTAAGTTGCCATCACTACAAATACTAGTTTTACTATAATCTACGTATGAAGCCAGTATCGCGGACATAGTGTTGTCAACATAGTTCTAAAATTTACGCATAAAGCTAGCATCGTCGACATGGATAATATTGTCAACATAGTGTTACTATAATCTACGTATAAAGCTTGCATCGTGTTGTAAATAGCGAGCGATCTGCGCCGAGCGTGTGTACAAGCGTCCCAATATTACGTATCGCAAAGAAATCACCTAGTGTCGGTTGGTTGCGGTTGCGGTGGCGGCCCCTTACCTTGCGAAGCTCTTGAAGGCGGCCGACTGCGGATTGATGCATAGCGGCACGCGAGACGTCTGCAGCTGTTCAGCTATGAACTTGTGGATCTCCTCTGCGGACAGGTCGACATGGTATGTTTGAGGCATGTTATATATTAAAGAGCGTCGGTGGCTCAATGGCCGACACGTACCAAAGTGTTATCGAATTTGCGAAAATATAAGTACCTACGTTATCCGACACTCTTACGGTGATAGAAAACATCGTGAGGAAACCTTCATGCACGCCTTCGAAGAGATTCGAAGGTTGTGTGTGAAGTCGTCCAATACGCACTAGGTCCACGTGGACGACTAAGGCCTAATCAACCTATACGGGTAGGCTCGTGCCCCTCGATGGGGACGTTTAATGAGCTAATGATGATGATATATTAAATAAATGGTTACAAATGCACTGAAAGGTGACAACAGTACTTTTATCGGTCATAATGACATTTCCATACCATATTACGACTTATGACGGTTTTAGGTTATGAAGTGACGCACTTCATGTATTCCGAAAAAGATATGATTCGATAATCATACTGGTTGCACTGTTAGAAGATGGTCTTTCACAATAATTTTTATCTTTATGGGTTGTTGGAAGTAGGCCTACTGTGCCATGAGCAGGAGAGGTTTTAAAAGAGTAACATTATGTATTAGTTTCACTTTACATTGTTTTATTTTGTCCTGTATATATTGTGGTATTAAGACACCATGTCCCTCATATTTTATGAATTCTTCATCTATTTTACTAACACTATAACCTTTGAAATTACTAAGAATTATAAGGTTACTTGTCGGATACCGATACAGATAGTAACGTTTTAATTTTGTCGACAGAATTCTAAAAATTTAAATCTGAGCTTAAAGGTTTTTGTCAACATTATTATTATTGAATCGGGTATCTCGTTGACTTAAGTTACCTTTGACCTGATGAACAGAAGTGAGCTTGCGTCCCAAGTATCGTGGAAGGGATGAGCGGCGACGGCTCTAGTTGGCGAGTAGTGCCTCGCAGCCGGCGGTGCACTGTAGCAACACTTGCACATACACGAGTGGTAGCGAAGCCGACCTTCTTCGAGGTACGGGTGAGCTAGGGCGTCGACAACGCTGATGCGTTTCGCCGGGTCGAATACTAGCATCTGTAATGGAAATGGTGGTAAGGTAATGAAGATAAAATATGACGATTTGGTGTGATGGTTTAGACGCCGGCTATTACACAAAGGGTTCGAGCCCCGCGATGAAGAAACATCTGTGTGCATGATAGATAGATAGATAAACACTTTATTGCTCACATTTTATAAACGGTTCACAAACACAGAAAAGCCAGACATATAGTGGGTAAAGGCGGCCTTATCGCTACGAGCGATCTCTTCCAGGCAACCTTTGAGTAGAAAAAGTTAAAGAAAAAGACAGGCAGTGGGCAAGTAAGGCATGACACAAATAATAATAATAATATATAAGATATTACTAGTACAACATAAAATATGAATACATAAGTATATTAAAATATTAAATACATAATAATATACACAAAATAATATATTACATGATATTAAATATATATATAAAATAATACATATATTATTATTAATAAATGAACATGAACATGTATGTTTGTATTGTTCTGGGTGTTTCTATGTATAATATGTATCATCATCACAGCTAAAATGTTCACTGCTAAACAAAGGCCTCCCTTAATGATTTCCACGCGGGCCGTTCCCTAACAGTTGACGCCATCTGCTACCCGCCACCATAAACCAGGTTCATCCGTCCATCTGGTTGAGCGTCGGCTTACGCATGTACGCATAATATGTATGTATTTACAAAAAAGTATATAGGTATGTTAACCGTTATATTACAGGTTAACGCTTAGTTTGGGGCTAGACGGCGCTGTGTGTATGTTAGTGGATATTTATTATTACTTATTCTAAAATTCTGTCGAGGGAGATAATTGTAACAATATCCATGGATTGTGATAAGTATTATCTGCTCTTCAGCATCCATGCAGCAGCTAAAATGTCATCGCACGATAAAAGACCGCCACCACATCGAATCAAGTGTCTGACTATGCCTGGCTTAGTACTGGCTTAACGTCGTAAGAAACGATATGCAGGCCAACAAACTTAGCAACGAGGATGCATAAGACCGCGCGGAGGCCAGAACGGTCTGTCTGTGTATGCTGGTCACGTATGTCGCAGAACCGATGGCCGTTGAAGCAGACGAGTTCTGGAGTGGAGACCGCGGCTTGGCAAGCGTAGCGTAGGACGCCCTCCGGCTCAATTAGATTGACGACTTGCGAAAGGTCGCTGGTGGAGGTTGGATGAGAAAAGCGGAGGACCGGGATATCTGGCGTAAAATGGGGGGAGCCCTATGTCCAGCAGAGGGTGAGGTAAGTTGATAGCCTAATGATCTATGTCTGTATGTTACCTGTGCAAGCAAATGGACTGCCTCAAGCGTTGCTTGCATGGAGAGCGTGTATAACGCGGCCCGAGCGGGAGGTCGCAGCGCCCAACTCAGCATGTGAGGTTTTCTGCCTCTAACGTACCTTCCATGGCAAATATTTCCTTGAATTCTTGACGCATGACCTACAGCAGCAGTACATCTAGCAGCTCCACATGCTACTTGACTGCTAGACATGTTTCAGAATACAGCAGGTACCTGAAAAATATATTCTATATCTTATAGCCTACAAATCTATGTCTGTATGTTACCTGTGCGAGCAAATGCACTGCCTCATGCGTTGCTTGCACGGAGAGCGTGTATAACGCGGCCAGAGCGGGAGGTCGCGGCGCCCGGCGGAGCATATGCGCGCGGGCTCCGGCGCACGCGTGCCGCATGTCTTCCAGCGACGGCGTGCCTAGCAGCTCTGTGATCAGCTCCAGCTGGAAAGGTCACATACGAACTTTAATAGTAGGTACCTAGTATAAGTCTGCCATTATTCCAGAAAAAAATCAAACTAAGCCAAACTTTTACTGCATTGTGCTAAGGTGCCAAGTGTACTTATTCGTCTTACTTGCGCGGTTGACTAACATGACAGAACGACCGACCAATTTAGCAGGCACGATCGAAAGGTGAGCCTCATCAATTGTGTTTTGTAAAAGTCTTTGTTGTGTTCTTTTTATTTTTTAATATTCTCCAATGCAAAAAGCGTTGATTGGAGAAAATATGATATCCGATACATCTGATCAATATGAACACTTACAATACGCGTCTTGGTTATTAGTTAGTTACTGGGTGTAATCATTTTATTTTAAATAACGACTGCACAACCTGCCAACACACACTTTACTTAATCAGACAGATCAGGATGTCTTCACAAATATAAACGTTACCTGTTGTACTGGACTCTGCGCTTGGAAGAGTATACGGCGCCCAAGCAGCTCGCCGAATATGCAGCCGACCGACCACACGTCCACCGCTGCCGTGTAGTGGTTCGCTCCCATCAAGATTTCCGGGGCCCTGGAATGACCAACACATTGATTTAGCACCTTACAGTTAGTGTATAGCACAGTGGTGACGGCAGATTAGAATTGTCCCTACTCATCCCGCAAATGCCGTAAGAGTCAGCTTGTAGACAACACCTAAACGAAATGGCATCTCCTATTCGAACTATCCTTTTTTAAGTAGGTACGGCTATCTCAAACCCGCCTGAAGCATGAAGATTTTAAAACTTTTGACTTTTGGTGAAGAGGCTCAAGTCCAGAAGTGAGCTGTCTCAGGCTATAAAAGTACGTAATTATACACATATTTTCCCAAGGCCCCGATTTATGTAGAAAGACTAATTTCGCATTAGTAATCAATCAACATTTTCAAAGGTTCAAAGGTTAGGTTCCGTTAATATGAATGTTAAAAGTATTTTTTGACGAGTACTATTTATGCTACTAATGATATCATTCTCTCATTTAACGTCAATATGTCGTTGATCGCGTATAAAATAAACCAAAGATCACTTGTGATCCCATTGAAAAAATATATGTCATTTTCATTAGAAGAATTAAAAGAGTCTAAATGAAAATAGTACGTTCGAAAGGTAAAAACACCTCTTTCAACAAGCACACGTTTAATTTATTTATGCTACATCATCCGAAGAGCTATACGAGTAATTCACTTAAATAGAAAATATCATAAAATATTCCGTAAGCGCAATATAAATACGAATAGGTTAATAATGGATCCGGACGAAAGAAACTGAACTCGTTACATTTATATGTTTGTTCCATTTCCGGGGCCTACATTTGCTAACAGTATTTCTGAATCACGCACTACACAATTTCCGCTGTTTTCTAACTAAAAGCGAATATATGACAATTGCACTTTCAAATCTGGTAGATTGTTATATCAAATGTACTTTAATATGTGTACTTTCGTTGCTAATTTACAAGTAAAATCTTTATCAATATTTAATGTCTACAGAAAAAAAAGTGGCACTTTTAGTTTTAACCTTTAAATATCCGGGGCGTCAATCTTCATCTTAGCGAGTTGGGATAACAATCCGTACCATTAATCCGATCGCTTTATCATAAGTAACGTAATTAATAATGGCACAAGAACATACGTACTTTCCATGAGGTAGAAAAAAGTTTTTCGTTGCTGAAAATCCCAATTTCAGTAAATTATTACAATAATTTTAATGACTAGATTTGTCTACAGTCTTCGATTGCATTCCTTAAACTCATATACTGTAAAGTTTTATCTTATCTGTGCAGTAGTATTTAATTGAAAGTGTTTTATTATTGAGGAATATTCAAGCTACCACAGACCTGATTCAGGCCTTCCCTGATTTTTAATTCCCTTTAATGCTCCCTTTTATGGTGTCTAAATGTAGGAATTTTCCAATAAATTACGGTTTTGTCCGAATTTAGCGATTATTATTATATTAGTGTAATAAACATTTTTTTTTTATACTATAACAGGCAAACGAGCAAACGGCTCATCTGATGGTAAATGTCACCGCCGCCCATGTACATTTGCAATACCAGAGGGCACTGAAATGCGTTGCCGGCCTTTCAGCAGGGAATACGCTCTTTTTTTGAAGGTCGCCGGGTCGTATCGCTCAGGAAATATCTCCGGCAGCAACTGATTCCACAATTTCATGCAAACATCTTTGCAAACTTTCGCATTTAAAATATCAGCAATACCAGTTCAGTTACTCGTAATAATTCCCAACACGACAGCTCATATAACAGGATCGATGAAATCTGCCTAGCTTCGGGCTAACTGTGTTTCGTTCAATTTGATGCGCTTTCGAGTGAATAGGCTTTGATTTAGAATCTCGATTTCGTTATGGTAAAACAACTCGAGAGCTACGTATTGTCAGTAATAAACAAAAGTATAGCGCAATATAAAAACTTACGCGTTATATTTTAAATACTTGCTTTATATATATAAGCATTACATAGATTGATAAATTACTTAAAAAAGCATCAACCTTATTTGACGGCGTTACAATACATTTAAAAAAAATCGCCAGTTGCAGAAGTGATAATAGGTACTTTTTTATTTAACTATATTTCTTATTGTGTAACCCGAAAATAGGTATGATATTTTTTAGGAAAAGGATAAACTCAAACCTCAGTTCATATAAGATGATATGATTATACCTAATGACAGAGATTGAACCTTATACCGTTGTATTTAATAAATTTTGCTAAAATCTCTAACATTACTCTGAAAACAGCAGTAAGTTATGTTAAAACAAAAGAATAAGTTTAATGACAGGATATTACGAGTACTTCTTTTTTTTTGCGTATATAAGAACTGCTCCTTCGCCATACCTTACGGCACCTACGGGAAGAAGTGGCATTCATATTTTACTCGTAGATCCCTTTTCTCCAAATTCCTTTGTGATATTAAAATGCATACATGTAGCCTTCAAGTAAGGGAAAATGTCTTGGCAGACGATGTTGGGTTCCGATAATGTTACGTATTATCGACATATTTACATTTAAACAGAACACTGATAACAATATAGAAGACAAAGCGGGTCCCAACGTTCCACAAATACCAATACAAATAGAGGCAATACATTTCGGGATGTGAGTGCTGGAGCAGATCCGGGTTATTACGGTACTTTCGACTTTGTTCGTTCAGTTGGAATAAGGTCACGGGGTACTCACAAAAACCTTTTTTAATACTTGTTCTCGGATGCTTCGCACCACTGGGAGCTGACTGCGCATTGCTAACTTACTGAACAAATCTGCGGTGTAGAGACACACACGACGTGTCGGAATTGTTCTTTGCAAGTCGTGTGATTTCGCTTCGACTAAGTATGCGCATGATTAATAGTTGGTGTGCTATGCTCGAGGTTTCTTCAGGGATAAATTAGAAATAATGTTATTCGTGAGAGAACTAAAGTTAACGAAATAGCTCGCCGGGTCAGCAAGTTGAACGGATGACCGATGGAATAAACGAGTTCTGGAGTGGAGACCGTATCTTGGCCGGCGTTGTGTAGGACGCTCTAAGGCCCGTAAACGGTTGCTAGTGAAGGCTTAATTCGCAAAACTGAGGATCGGGATATCTGACGCAGAATGGGGAGGACCTATTATAAAAGCAATGGAACGCCATCAGTTGCTTTGCTGCGCACCGACCGGCTAGTGTACTGGGTTTAGGGTTAGCAAAAATAAATTTGGCAGGATATTTTAATTTTTATTTAATAATCAGTGGCAGTGCAGCTCCCGGATAGTGTCTGGACCCCACACATAACCCGCTTAGTTAAATTTGTAATCTAGTGTCTCACCAATAATACGAGACCACGCTGAAAGAGTTGATAAACACTCGTTAGATTATTTAATTTACATATATATTAAAGGGTATAGGTTCCTATTCGGCCAATCAGCGCTGTGCCCTCGTGAACGACTTAATGCTATACACCCTATACGGGTAAGCTCGTGCCCCTTGGTGGTAAGGTAAAATTTGCTGATGAAAATGATATGTTCCTAAAGACTTTTGGATAGTCTATTCCTCCTAGTAGACTGCCTAAAAGTATGGGAAAACTATATTGTAGTTACTAAAAAAACATTTCGAAGTACTTCAATATACATTAAATAATTGGGTGAAAAAATAATACCAAAAATTTTCAGTACAGCTTATAAAATGCACCACACAAAACAAGTTTAAACCGGTTACAGGACTCTAAGATAGATTTTCTTGATAAAATCTAACTAGATGCTGGCTAAAGTAGTCCTGGCGATATCCCTGAGAGGCATTGCCTTGAATGTTCACGCCGGGAAACAATGGACAATATATTCATTCATCCCGTTTTACAATCTGATTGGTTTTTATGGATGATTTATTAAATGAAACGTTTTGTCTGATGAAAACGCCGGTAAATTAACCTATAGTCTTTCATTATAATATTTATAAGTACTGAATATTCCGATTAGTAATAGGGTAAAGTACTTAGTAAAGTCCTAAAATGTTGGTTTTTAACTTTAAACAAGAAGATAACGCAATTACAATTTAATACGCAATTTTATATAGAAATCTGTGATACCAAATTAAGAGCACGGCCTACCATAAAGGGCATTTGGCCTTAGTCGTCCACGCCGGGCCCAGTGCGATTGACCGACTTAACGCACTACCTTTTGAATCTCTTCGCAGCGGGCGCAGGTTTCCTCACGATGTTTTCCTTTATTGTTGGATTATCTATAATTCCTGGCAGTAATATGGGTTTAACTTAAACCATATTTATTACCATCTTTTCAATAAATACATTTTAACCGTAACAAACAATGTCTTCTGAACAAGCAACCATTTTAAAGCTATGATTGCTAAAAATGGTTCTATTGTCATCAGTCTGAAGTATCTACACTCCGCACGTATACTCCACCGAGACAGCAAACCCGGCAATCTGTTGTGTGAACAGCAATTGTGTGCTCAAGATCTTGCGACTTCGGCTGGCTCGAGTCGAAAGACCGGACGCGAGCAAGAATATGACCCAAGAGGTCGTGAACAGTATTATAGTAAGTGGA